>JAHIAM010005945.1:0-30322 GCA_021605205.1 Aegilops longissima
GGTGCAATTGGTGTGTCAGCGACATGCGGGCGAGGCGCCGTTCTACCCACATGTCGGTAACCCATACGCATCTGCGGTTAAGTCACGAAACAACGTCCCCATTCACGCCGAGCGAACCTACTCCGGGCGATTGTCCATCCGTCGCGCGGCTCATTGCCATTCGCCGCTATATTAACAGAGCCCGGCTCCCAGCCATAGCCAAAGACCCACACTTATTCTCCTCCGGTCCCTTCCTTGTTGCACCACTTCAACCATGGCCTCTGGCGCTCGAAGCTCTCTTGGGCGTCTTGTCGCGAGGGGCGAGGAGAGGACATCGGCGGCTCCGCTCAAGTGCGCTCAAAGCTCTCTTCAACGTCTTGTCGCGAAGCAGACAAAGGAGATCGCTGGCTCCCCCCGGCGCCCTCGCCGCCACAACCCGAAGCCCGTAGCGTCGCGCTTGGCGCAGCCGGCAGCGAGGAAGATTAGTACCACGGTAGGTCGCCACTGCTCTGGTCCTAGGAAGGCCACCGCTCCTCCACTCGGTCGGCGCCAAGCTTGGTGGGATAAAAATCGGCGTGACGATTAGCCGCTTGATGGCGGCGTGGGCGAAAATCTTCATAACCTTGTGCTCGGAGGAGGAGGTTATCGAGGCGGATAAGGAGGAGGCAAAGGCAATGGCCTGCTTTCTCGGGTTCATGGCCGGACATGGTGTTCGGGGCCTGGCGATCGTTTAGATTAGGTTTACAGTAGGTTTTAGTATGGTTTGTGCGAAATATGTAATGAATTTCATCCGGTTTATAGGAAAAGTTCTCGATGTAATGAATTTCATCCGGTCAATTTGAAATTTGCTTTGTTTTGCAATTTCGTCGGTTAGTTCATATAGTTGTCGAAAGGTATGCGGGCAGCATCGGATGGCATCCATCGGTGTCCTCGGACAGATGCGGTGTAAATTTGTGGGCCAGCGCTGGAATTCCCTAACTATCATGCTATAATCGCTAACAATCCTCCATTATTTGGCAGGGAACAGTTATCCCTCGATCAAAATCAGATCCATGGTGTTTGCACTCCTCCAGCGTAAGAGTGTAAACTCTTGCTTACATAAAAATGGAGCAAGTGCGGCCTCATGGCATGTCATATCACTCGAACTAGCCGCCTAAGAGCGGAAAGCACCACCCTCGTCATTTTGTTCGGATTTCTATCGATCGATCGCGCGAAAATGTTACGCCGCAAGTTCTAAAGGAAAAGCGGCACACTTACGACTTCGTCTGGCGTCGCAACCCGACAGTCCGGCTCGCCGCGCCGCTCACGGAGGGACACGCGTTGTCTTGCAATTTCAGCGACATGTGGGACCGTAATTGAATAAACCGTCGATGGCGAAATCTAATCGCTCGTGAGCGTCGGTGAGAAAGAGAAAGCGGGGAGGAGAAAGAGATCGCCGCCCAAGCGCCACGGACTCAAGAAATATCTGGTGATAATGTGAGGTGGGCCATGCTGGAGTCCGGACCGCTTCGAACCGCTCTCACCATACAGCCCCTCAAGGCGCCAGACTGCCGCTGCATGCATAGCAAGTAGTCCCGCTTATGTGCGAGAGAGAGAGGCATTGACAAAGTCAATGAAATGTGATGGAGACAATAGCTTTCATCAAAAATAAACAATGAATACTCGTTGCTCGTCCTCTATATCGGAAAGAATACTTTCATTCACCGACATGTGGGGCGTCGACCATCTGGTCCACCTGCCATGCACAAAATTATCCTGGTCTACCCGGTAGTATCGCAGGCCCAACCTTTCCCCTTGTAAGTTGTTGGACTTGAAGGAACCATCATGACTTCGTTGAATTCCGCTTCTTCAAGAAAACTTCTGTACCCACAATCTGCTACCACCTTGCGAAGACTGGGGCACTTGTACCACGTCATATCACTGAAACCCACTAGGCCAAACTAGCCGCCTAGGTCATCTATTTTGGAATGGAGAGTATGTCTCTGCCTTGCTATGATTTTGTGTTGCATGTTCTCTGTACTTTTGCTACGATTTTCCTACCCTATGAACCAAATGAGGCCTGAATGTATATCGACTATTATGCGATCGATCGCTAAGCCTACAATTTTAGGAGCTAGGGCTGTTGGTCGATCGATGAGGGATAAGTATAAGCGTACCACGAGCTCATCAGCTAACGTTTCTCTTGGTGAGTGTTTTGCAAGTACTATAGCTTCATACGGTAGCTAGCCTACTAACACCAAGAATCATCAAACAAGCCCTGTGATATGATAAACAGTTCAAAATTACATCTAAGCATGCCATATATTACATCAAAAGCTGGTGAGGATACATACATTTCCATAACTCGGAGAGGTTCGCATGATTCATCGCATGATTCACTATCAAACAAAAGTAGCAAGATCCGCCCACACAAGGCAGTGCACTAGCCCTAAGATGGTTTGATAACACGCATCGTTACGGTAATTAAACACGGGCAATGCAAACTACCACGAAGGATTAGCGCGACCAACTATTTCTTGTCATCGATCTCGGGCAATGACCACAACACGGACAACGACATGGGAATCGATTTACAGGCGATGTCCACAGGACTGACCGCGACATCGGAATCCGATCTACAGGGCGATGTCCACAGGATGGATAAGCGGCATCGGAATCGATCTCCGAGATGCCAACAGACGAGCCCACGACATCGAGAATCATCAAGGACAACCACGGCACATGCACAACCCTAACATATTAGCAAGCACATTGCAAATAATCAAAAAGCAAGCACATTGCAAATAATCAAAAACCACAACTATGGTAATAAGACATTATTTTTACCTTGTGCAGCTCACCGGGGGATCTCATCCCTCCGGGGCCATCTCCTCGTCCTCGATGGGGGCCATCACCTTGCGAGAATACTACTTCTCAGCGGCGACTATCTCCTCAAACTCGGTCTTGAGCCTCACATAGGTGGCAATCGGAGTTCACAGGGTAGGCACGGTGGGGCCCTTGCTGTTCTTCCAACTTTCTTTGAGGAGTAAGTCATAGCGTCCTCAACTCTTTGGCGATGCTTGTTTCTTGGGTTCTTCGTCTCCATGGGTTGGCCCGCCAACATGGTCAACTCGTTGGTCGGTGCTCGCTTCACGGAGATCGCTGTCTCCAGTGGGTTGTCCCCGGCAACTCTTTGCCTAGTGCTCGAGGATCCATCAATGGCCGACAAACAAAAAGCAATCGAAAGAAACCACAATCTCAATGAAAGCGGGAAAAGAATAGGATGTGAGAATCGGTGGTTTGCATTAAAAGAAGATTATTGGAATGAAAATATAGCAGCATAACTGATTAGCCCACCTTTCCTTCGTCGGTAGAGAAGAAAAATGGCGAAGTGAGTAGCCTGGGTGAGGTTTTCTTCAAGAAAGGGAAGAAAGGGCTTGAGCGAGCGTTCCAATGAAATGATGGTTGCTTCGTCCAGTCCAACTTAGAGCCACCTTACCACTTCTTTGGTAAAGGTGTGGGTTTTGTGATATAATGGTCATGGCGGCCACACCGGGGTGACAGGTGAGTCTCATTGTAGCACCTTTGTGATTTGGTGGATGTACGCGGGCCGGATGCTTTGAAATGTCCTGCATGTAGATAGGCGGCTAGTCATATAGGAGTGCTCAATATTGTGCACATGACCAAAGCGGAGAGGAAAGCAGAGAACTACGTAATTAATGCATGAGTTTAATTAGGGTAGTTTTGTAAAGTCTGAGATCTGATACATTCCTCAATGCATAAAATGCCTTGGTTCATGAGATTTGAGATTTGAGCCCTATAAACGGAAGGAGAAGTCTTGCACGGTGTAGTCTAGTCACTTGTTGAAATCTCTAGAAAGGCAAATACTCCTTTCGGTTTACAGGTCTATACTACTCCCTCCGTCTAGGTGTGTAAGTCATCTTTGAAAACCAAATAGTCCCAAAACACTTAGGCGCGGTGCATTAATTTCTACCTTGTTTCTTGTTTCTTGACATACGTATCAACCAATAAGAGATGAGAGGTGTGCATGCTTTTAATGACTTGCAATGGCTAGTTCATTGCATGGAATGCTATTAATTAACAAATAAACATTGGTGACCCCGGAGGAAAGCGGTGCTAAGCGCGTGGACCTATGCTGAGAATGAGTATCAACCAATGGATAATGGAGTTTAATTGTTAAACAATAGCAATTTTGTCTCATGCAAGAGCACTGGCTAGTACTCCAGGAACCGCACCATGCGGCGTTTGCAACTGCCACGTTCGGTTTGCGCTTGGCTCTTCGCCTCTTGAGAAGGCGAACAATGATGTTACTCCTACTCTCTGATGTCGAATCCCTGCTGCATGTCCGTCCACCTCGTGCGGGAGAGATAGCGTGTAGCAGCTTCTACTTAGTGCTCCTGCCTTTGCGTCTATGAATGGTGGGCCCAACGGTGGTTGGCCCACCTGTCATGCCAAAAACGAGTGCAGATCAAACACCGAGCTCGTCCACGAGGAGAGGCGTCGTAGTAATCAAATTTCTCGGTCTTATGCGAGTTGGCGCGACACATCAAAGCACTGCACTCGATAAAGTCTTTTACACATTTCAAATGGGCTACCGCCGTATGTAGGAGTAGACATATTCTGCTTCGTATGTAGTCACTTGTTGCAATCTCTAAAAGACTTATATTTGGAAGCGGAGGAGTACAACGCATGCATGCATGCCGTGACTTTCCTTTGATACTTGCATGTGTTGATTTGATGCACCTTGCCAAATTTTGACTATAAATTTAACTAACCAAATTTTCATGCATGTCACAAAAATTACGGGGCTGTTTGGATTGTGACTATGTTTGTCTTATGTTGCCACATTATTTTTCCCACACTTGCCACACTTGCCTAACCTGAGTTGCTCAAATTGTTAGACACACTTTGGCTTGCCTAAGGAATCTTGCCACAATTTTTTGTCTATGACATGTGGGGTCACTGCTAATAAAAAATTCTTGTCTTAGGTGTGGCTAATAAAAGACTTATATTTAGGAGCGGAGGGAGTAGAAAATATAAATAATAATGCATGTTAGGGCAACCCGTTTCCGCTAATTTTAGCCGTGGGCTTGTTCACAATTTTACGAGGGTGGTTGTTCATTTAATGGAGGGACTTGTAGTACGGACTTGAGCGATACAAAGTGCGACCTGGCACACGTAACACCACTTGGAACAAGCGGGTAGCTATCTCAAAAACAATCAACAACTAAAAAACGCGACACGGCATGTAGTAGTACACAATTTTAAGCGATTGTTTTGATGGAGTGAAAAGGAAAACTACCCCACTACTTATATATAGGCGAAGCCTCGCTTGCTTGCTAGGGTTGCTCTATTCACACTCTCATCCTCTCAGATCTAAACAAGATAGGGGTAGTAACACTGTCTTTCTCCTTCAAAAACACTGGCTTTCTATCCTCACGCTGGTTCTGATCCGGACGTATCCCCCTCGCGGTGAAGGGAGGAGGGGGCAGCGTTTAGGCCGTCGTCGACAGGAGGAGACCCCTTACCGGCCGCACCATTATCTTTGGCGAGTGCGGGCGTGAGAGGTCCTCCGATCCCTTAATGCGTTGCTGTGGGCGGATCCGGCCTCCGCCGCCCACCTATCCACATCCGGCGACCTTGGTATATCTTCGTTTGAAACCGCCTTAGCTCTACTTCCCACTTGCTACGTTGTTGCATGTGCATCATTTTCTACCTCTCGGCCCCTCTCGATCGGATGGTCCAACGTCACATATTTTTCTACTTCATGGAGTCAAATCTTTACTTGGTTCAAACAAGAAATAAAGTGGGGGTGGGGAATTTAGTATGTACATCGGACTTGGTACAAACAGGAAGGAAGGGGTGAAAGTAGTATAGACTGGTCATCAACGGTCTCTTGGTGAAAAAGGAAATATAGGGGAGTAACGCTGTACGCGGTGGTATGACCAGGACTAGATTTGCTATCCACAATAGGAGTAGGTGGCTAGAGTGAACAAAAATGGGACCAACCCGGATATGTTTCTTGGATGTTTGTTTCTCGGGGCAACAAACTATGAATCACCACTTTATGCCCCTGTTTACGTACATGGTGCTGGACTGTTGGTGCACCTTTGTCCCAGATTGTTCTTAATCTAATGTCCACAGTAAAAATGAAGCCATGCCACTGTTATAAGCCATGACAAGTTTAGCCAAATGTTTTTACTGTAATTGTTTGAGACTACGAATGTTTCCTCTGTGCCTTTTTGTGCAAACAGGGATATCAATTCACAGTTGCTGTTGTGACCTTTGGTGCCTTTGCACAAAACTCTTCTTAAAATAAGTGACTTTTGTCTTGTTTAAGCTGGAATGTCGAGAATGGAACAGTTGGTTCATTTGGGTGGAACTGCACAAAGGGAGATCTGTGTTCCAATCCTCATCATCCATATTGGCGCCATAACCTTCCTTTAGGTAAGAATGATATTTAATGCATGTGTTCATCTCTATTTTCCACTGCCATGAGAAAATAATGCTGTTTTTACTAGTACACTTGTACTCCCTCATGACAAAACCAATTCTGAATTAGAAGGCCAATCATGTACTTGGTTTCACCAACTGGTGAGGAGAAAGAAAGCGAGCATGAAGAGGAGGAAGAAGAAGAATAAGCAGATTGCCAAAGGCGATCTTCTTTGAAGCAGAGGCCTCGATCGAGGCCATTCAAGGGCTCCGACAACGACTACCTTACATGTGAGGCGATCCTCCAGGGCCCTTCCACTTCTGCTGTCTCACTTAATTAATTAGGAGTACTTAAGTACCACTAATTTATTCTTGCCTAATTTTCTGTTGGAGTTAAACAAATCTTTAGTAGGACCCTATGCTGAATCATGTATGTGTGTATGTTTGTCTATGGAGGTGAATCATGTGGTGGAGCAGGGAGGAATATTATTAGTGTCATGACATAATAGTGCTATTGTTTTGCATGTCAATTTATTGCCATTGGTTCAATGAGGCAATGTTTTGCGTATTGTCCATCATGAATTTGATGCTCTTGTTTGAGTAATATGCTAATGTCTTCCTATCCTTTCTCACTAAGCTAATGAAGGTTTCACCTTGTTCCTACTTGTGCAAACAGAGATCATGTTGTGCCAATCATACATTTAGTGGAACTACACAAGACAATACAATGAACTATATCCCAGCTAGTGCTTTAACTCTCTGGAAGTTCTTGATAATCTTCGATATAATCTCATCCTTTGGTAAACAAGAGTGATTTCAACCATACATTTGAAGTGCACAAAAATATATACTATTGTGTGATTCAGTGAGTGCTTTATCATCTCTTATGGGACTACATGAATAAGCTTTTTTTCTTAGGTTAGTGCAGACCTAAGGCCTTCATCCATATTAGTTTCTTGTCATCTCTATTTGTATCGTACTCTTGTCATGAGAAACTCCTTTATCTTTGCACGTTAAAGTTTTGCAACCTATGATAAATGGCAATGCTTTGAGTGTTGAGTTGAGCTAATTGGCACGATTAAATAAACTAATACCTCTCTTTAAGCAAGACTACTATGTTGCTAACTTTACCCATTAAGATAATGAGGTGCTTCTATTTGTTAGTGTATGTTTCATCAACTAGTCCCACTATTACAGTAATCTCACTCTCTCAATATATGTGCCAACAAGGATGCTCGATTTTGGTGGAACTGCACAAAAACTTTGGGTGCTTCATTGCCTCGGCGACTTCCGTCCTTTCTGTCGACCACTAATCTCCGCTTGCTTTCTTCCTTTGTTGTCGATCTCTTGGCTTATCTGGCTTCCAGTCAAAGGAAATAGTAATTGATATGCTACCTCACAGGTTGGTATTGGTCTTTATCCTGATTATTGTGCCTGTCATATGTATTGGTAATTTGGTATTGTGCTCTTGTTTGCCGATTTCATAAAGGAGTAATTTGGAGCTGAACTCATGAGCAAATCATTACATCGGGTGATTTTAGTAGAACTGCACAAAATGATCAGATGGACGGGTACTTATGCTGCTGCTATGTACTCCAAAGTTCACTCAGACAACTAGATCGACTATGGAAGCAGAACTCACAGCATTAGACACATCATGCGTCGAAGCAGAATGGCTTCGAGAGTTTTTGATGGATTTGCCGCTGGTTGATAAACTAGTGTCGGCTGTCCTTATAAACTGTGATAATCAAACAGTGATTGCCAAGGCTAAGAGTTCAAAGGACAACATGAAATCCACAAAACACATAAGAAGAAGATTGAAATCTGTCAGAAAATCAAGAAACTCCGGAGTAATAGCGTTGGATTATATCCAGACAACTAAGAATTTGGCAGACCCTTTTACGAAAGGGCTATCACGGACGATGTTGACAAGAAGTGCCTATATTCATTCGAGTACCAACGGCGTCAACCAATTGTCAAACTCAAGTATTAGGAAGTGAGCATAAAAATATTGCTTGGTGCATAGCCAGAAAAATGCAGTCCGATCTTTGGTCCCAACTTGTGCCTTTTGGTTATCGGCACATATGGTAGCTAACTATATGGCATGGAGTCTAAAGATTCGAGACAAGTTGGTTGTGCGTATATTCATCGGCATAATCGATCACACGCCAAGGATGCTCCATTTGGTTGAACTGCACAAAAAATTGGGTGGTTCATTTTCTCAACCGCCTCCTTTCTAAATGCGCAATGTAGAATTTTGGCGAGATCTGAGGACCAAGATGAGCGATAAACTAGTTGGATGAAAGTAGTGGCCAAGTTGCTCAAACCTCCTCGGCATGAGGCCACTATTTGAGGATAAACCTACAAGCAAAGTTCAGATTATGCTGCTGCCTCTTATGTACTCAAAAGTTTACTCGTACAAGAACTAATTTTAGCAAGAAGTACTTCCGATTGAACACCATTTACCAGTCTGTACCCTAGGTAATTAAAGTTCGTCCATGGATCATATTGGCTGTGATCTCAATCATTTGGATGCATAAACATATTGAACATGTGTATATCTGAATCTTTTTGTGAATTATGTATGAATATTGTCGTGTGATCTATCAATCATTTGGATGCATAGATATCTTTGAGCTTGTGTATATATGAATCTTTTGAGTTGTTGATAGTGAATGTTGGCTATGAATATGAACATGTCCTGTGAACCTGAGTTTGATATGAATGTTTACCTTTTATGTTGTATTTGTGTGTGAACTTGTTAGTATGCCTCTTGTGGGGTATAAAAGCATGAGTCTCTTATAAAAGTAATGTTGTGTCAATTTATGTTTTCCTTCTAACCACATTATATATATTTATATTATTACTATTATATATATTTTATAGAGACTTATATATACATTATAAAAACATCCCGTGTTATTAACTTATAAAAGTAAATGTTTAACGAAGAAAATCCTGGTTGTTTTTGACTCACGGGCAAGGAAAATCCTGGTGATTGCGTACAAAAGCTTGCGAAGATTTTAAGGACCAATTTAATAATAACGCTCATTTTATTTTGAGCAATAACTCGCTAATTTCTTAATTATATATATATATATATATATATATATATATATATATATATATATATATATATATATATAATGTGCCTCTCGGTTTATTCTTTGATATTAATTGCTCCTTCTAACATAACATTATATATATAACGAGCCCACCTAATACGTGTATTTCAAGGAAGTGCAAATGGGCTGGGATTTCTTAGAAAATATAAATGGGCCTGATTGACTTGAAATTATTTGTTCACCCAACCCAGCAAATGGACCGTACATTCTAGAAAACATGGGTTAAATATATGCCACATTTTTGCAGGTGACATGTGGGCCGATAGGTCGAAGCCTCATGAGGCGTTGTCAACTTGGTCAACAAATGATTGTGTCATCCACAGCCATTGGATTTATATCCAACGGCGGCATGCACCTTCAATCTCGTCTTCTTCCTCCAGCATCGCCGGGACCGTCTGGTCCGGCCTCCGTGACTAGTGGCTCTGCTTAGCATGCATCGCTGCGACGCTACTCCACCGTCGGCCAGCTATCCCTCCACCCTCGACACCTCCTGTTATTCTCCACAGACTACAGCCCCACGCCGCAGAACCAGTTATAACCCTTCTCCTCCTCTCAATCTGCGACTCCGCTGCGCGTTTTCCCATCTCCGAGTCGTTCCGTCCGAGGCCTACGCCGTCGTCAGCGCCTCGCTGTGTTCGGTGCGGCGTGGTCAACAAAGCGAGTCATCGGAAGAGGACTGTCGTGGAAACCTAACGGCTGGGACCCACGAGGTCCATGGTGCTACGCAAGGAAAGTTCCTCCTTATTAAGCTGAAAAATGTTTCCTCCACGACAGCTAGGACCCACCGGCTGTATCTTCGCACGGAAGGAAGTGCCTCCTTGTTTTGCGAAAAAATATTCATCCGTTGACAGTTTGGGACCCGTCGATTTGGTGGTGACTTGTGGGCCTGCTAAGAGGGCGATGTGCATGCGGCTTTGTCAACAATCAACAAATGATTCTAGCAGCTGGACCGTTGGATGTTAATCCAACAGCCGTGCTCCTTCTTCAACCCCTGTTCTTGCTCCTGTCTCCCGTGCACCACGGATGTGCTGCCGCGCACCCGAACCAGTGAAGTTTCCCACTCCTCTCCATCTGTGACTCCACTGCCCCGTCCTCCCCATCTCCGGGTCATTCCAGTGCAGGTCCGCTCGGCATGGTGTAGTCAACATGGTCAACAACCGAGTCATCGGAAGATGACTGTATGAAGGCGGCGGTGGGGCGCACCGCCCATGGGCGCATGCATGCAGCGGAACACGGCGAGGTCAGCGTGGTCAAGAATGACTTCCATCGGAGTATCTTGTCACGTGGAGAGTCTCGGCTGGGTCCACGGCGCAGCAATTAAGTGCCTCCTTATTACGCGGAAAATAATGATTCCTCAAGCGGCGGCGAGGACCCTTTGGGCCGGGCCATCGTATTTTGTGAAAAAATGTTTGCCCACGGCTGCTGGGACCCACAGCCAGACCCAACGTATTCGCAACGTCCCCATTGTCAGCTCGGACCCACGGAAGTGCCTCCTTATTACGCACAAAAAATTAATACTCCCCGCTAGCTGGGACCCACCTTGGTGGGAGGCTGACTTAATGGGCCAGCTAAGTTGGCCAGGGACGAAGGGCTTTGTCAACAGTCAATATGAAACGATTCTAGCTCCGATTGACCGTGGGATGTCCATCAAACGACCGTAGTCTTCTTCAACCTCTGGTCTTCTTGCTCCGGCCGCCCAAACCAGCCCGGCCGTGCCTCATGCTCCACGCCTCCCGTGGCGGTTGTGTCTGCCGTGGAGGCCTCATTTGCCGGTGTACTAGAGTAGGGGTACCCTAGTATCCCGAACTTCGTGCCGCAGTGATTACAGCACCCAGCAGCAAGGCTTGCTGAGTGAGCGCCAAGGTTCTCCATAGTTCCTTTGGAGCCATTCAAGAACAAAGTATTTAAGCCAAGAGACAAGTCCCGGCAAGAGGAGCTTGCGGGAAGGATACCTCAAGGCGCAGAAGACAAGACCCGGCAAGAGGAGCTTGCGGGAAGGCTCGATGGCGACAAACTTCCGGGTGCGACAAAGGATTCAGCAGCGGCAAAGGCGCTTGCCAGCGAGCGAAACCTTCTGTTCATCTCGCTCCAGCTCATCCACCAGCGATATGCCATGGGACCATTCCGGCGTCACGTGTCAAGAGGCTGTCTTGCCAGCGGAGAAACAGCGATGGCGGCAATGACAGAGTGCCATCGTGCAGCGGTGGCGCCCCAGCGGTCCCTTTCTACCTGTTTAGGCGACATGGGCGGGCATTTAGTGCTTTTGTCCCTTGCCGTCAGAGTTATGTAGAATACACTGTACAAAGTAGTTGTACCAACCGCAGCTTATTTTCCCGTCTTTGCCCCTGTCTACGTTGCCATCTGTTGGTGACCCCTTGAGCATATAAAAAGGAGGCCCATGCGCAACGTAGAAGGGGGTTCGACTCATTCGAAACCAGAGACACTCAAGCTAGGTTTTGTAGCTCTCATTGCTCCCTAGCAAGAACACAACATAATCAGACAAGCAGCAGTAGGAGTATTATCTCTCCGAAGAGCTCCGAAGCTGGGTAAACTGCTCATATTAGCCGCCTCGATCTGCTCTTCGTGCGACCTCCGCTCCCCCTTGAACGAAAGGGGCTCGGTCCGCCGGTCCCATAGTTGTTCGTGAGTTCACGATCAGCTTGCCCGACATCTTTGCGCGCCGGTAGGAGGCGTCGAGGCTGTGTGAACCTGATCCGGCGTTCACACGAGCAACATCTTCATCATCTTCATCAACATGCCACCGAAGAAGAAGCTTGGCGGCAGGCGAAACCGTCGCGTCAAACCCACCACCACGGAGCCAGCGGGTGGCGGGGAAAACGCATATGGAAGAAACGCAGGCGTCGGCGAGGAGCTCATGCGCTGCCAAGTCCAAGGACAAGGCGCGCAGACCTCGGCGTCATTACCGCACAGCGTCCATCTCGAGGCCTTGAGACCGACAGCGTCATGGTGCTTTCGCAGCACCATCGTTCGTTAGGCCAAAGATCGAGCTGGTGGATCGAGGGCGCTCAAGAACAGCTGGCGCCCGCGAGCTGGTGCGAGTGGGGGGCGCGGTCGCTGGGCGGGATCTGCTCCTTCTAACATATTTAGAAGTCCGAGCATATCCGCTCCTCGCCACGTTCGCCATTACCGCCCACCACTCAGCGAGAAGCTTTGGCGCGACTCAACTGCTCTGGATTACCCTCAGCGGCGAGACAAGGTCGGCGAATGGAGGCCACCATTCAGAAGTCTCATCGGCCGCCAGCGGCGCGTTCATGACAACCAAGTACGCCGCTGCTGCGGCGAGGCGACAAAGGCACGAGCGGTGGCGGCGAGACCTGTGGGAGTGCAACCACCATGCACTCTCCACCCGAAGGCCAAGATCACCAGCTCGTCGGATCCACCTCGGCAGCGACTCCACCGCGTCGCCGGACCCACGAGCTTCGCCGTGATCAGCGCCAAGTTCTTCAAACGACAACAAGAAGGCGCTTCGAACCGCATCGGCGCCCGAAGAAGCGGCGTCAATCCGACCAGCGGCTGGGCCCTCTGTCGATATGCATCCGCCAGAGAACGGCGACTTGCCGTCGCTGTGATAGGTTGTCCTGCGTTCACTCGTGAGCTGCGGCAAGTCGATGGCCCAGCAAGAAGAATTTCAAGCGAGATGTGCGGAGAAATGCGATGGCAGGGCGCATCCGTCGGAGTTCCTCGGCATCTACACCATCGCGGTGCAAGCTGCGGGGGACAAGGCGACAAGATCTCGCCAACTACTTCCCCACGGTACTCAAGCCCAATGTCGAGATCTTGGCTCGTGCACTTGCGGACGAATCCATATCTTCTTGGGCAGATCTATGCCATCGGTTTGTCGGCGCCTTCACGGTGACCACAAACCTCATAGCCAAGAGAGTGACCTTCACCTGCTCGCCCGGAAGGAAGGAGAGTCTGCGCAAGTTCATCGGAGATTCAGCCGTGTGCACTACAACATCCCGGATGTCCACCTGCCCGGTGATCAGCGCGTTTCATCGAGCGTCGCGAAACCGTAGAATGAGGAAGAGATGGCGATGTGCAAAGTCAAGGGCGTCGATGAGCTGTATGCCTTGGCCGACAAGTGTGCACGTCTTGAGAAGGAGGAGACTCCGGGAGAGAATGCGGAAGTAGGATCGATAGTGAGGAGACCGCCCGGCGAAGAAGAGCGGCTGACGGAACAACGGAAGGAAGAAGAGCAAAAGAGGTACTAGTTGTCGAGCAGTCCGGAAGCGGTGGTGCCACCAAGAAAGCCAAAGTTGGTGGCTCCGACAAGGAGGTTGCCGCTGGCACCATTGCCAGCCTATGGCGACGGCCGACAAGCGAGGACAGCTCCAACAAAGCGATCTTGCAAGATCCACCGCACCAAGGGCCACGACCTCGAGCTGCAAAAGGTCGAGCAGCTTGTTGAACAGCGAAGGCTGAGTCTGGCGGCGACAAGGAGAAAACCGGGGAAGGTGCTTGGGGAGTTAGCAAGAAGCGACCGGCGGGGAGGGCGCGTGGCAAAGCCAAGCAGCGGCAAGGAGACAGGCCTCCCAGGCGCGACAAGGATGAAGGCAGCGATGGCGATGAAGATATGGAAGGCGATGAGGCCGATGAGCAGGAGTTTGAGAAAGCCACGAGAGGTCCTCTGCATTTGGCGGTGCTTCTCGCATACTTCACACCGCCAACTCAAGCGGTGGATGCGGGAAGTTAATGTAGCGAGAACCATCCGTGAGTCCGCAAACCTCGAAGTGGTCCAGACGCCTATCATCTTTGATATTGAGGACCACCCGATCGCATAACTGCGGTCGGGTGCTTGCCGATGTTGGTCTCACCAACTATCCGCAACCTCAAGGTCACCAAGATGCTAGTTGGCGGGCCAGCTTAACCTGATCTCTGCGCGGTGCTCCGGAAGCTTCAAATCCTGACGGCGAGCTCGAAGAGACTGGTACATTCCAAGGAATCAATCCGGGAAGGAGCAAGCCGAAAGGAAAGATCACGTTGCCGGTAACATTTGGCAGCGAGCTAAACTTCAGGACTGAGAGGGTCACGTTCGACGTTGCTATTTTTCCATTACCTTACAATGGGATACTAGGCCGTCCAGCACTCGCCAAGTTCATGGCAGCCTCTCATTATGCATACAACTTGCTTAAGATGCCAGGCCCGATAAGTGTCATTTCTGTCCATGGCGATAAAAAGGATGCCCTTATCTGCGCCGACAAGATTTACGGGAAGCAGCAGCGCGGAGATCACAATTCACTTGCCGCTGAAGCTCCCGGGGGGAAGAAGAAGGCCAAGTCCGGCAAGAGCTCGATGCCCACTCGGCAAGCGCACCTCTTGGTGCTGCGCTACCGTCGAGGATGCACCATCGAGCTCCACCGGCAAGTGCAAGAAAGGCGATGGCAGCTCCACGAAGACCAAGAAGGTGTCCGCCAAGAAGGGCGGCCTTTGGTGGTACCTTCACCATCGATGCCACTCTCGACCCTAAATAGGAAGGCGGCGCTCGTTGCTTTCTGCAGGCGAAACGTCGGCGTGTTTGCATGGCAACCGTCGACATCCCGGTGTTCCCAGGAAAGTAATTGAGCATCACCTAGCTATCTGTCCTCATCTGTGGCCCGTCAAGCAGAAAGTCAGGAAGCAGGCAGTGGAGCGCCAGGAATTCATAGCAGAAGAAATCAAGAAGTTGGAAGCAGCGGGCCTTGTCGGAGGTGCTCCATCCTACGTGATGGCCAATCATGTAGTTGTACGCAAGGCAAATGGGAAATGGAGACTTTGTATCGACTTCACATATGTTAATAAAGCTTGTCCCAAGACCCATTTCCCTTGCGGCGCATCGACCAGATTATTGACTCCACGGCTGGATCTGATTTGCTTTCATTTCTTGATGCATACTCGAGGATATCATCAGATCTTCATGGCGAGAAGAGGATGAGGAAAACCGCATTCATCACCCCATGTGGCACTTCTTGTTTTGTCACGGATGCCTTTTGGGCTAAAGAATGCTGGTTCAACGTTTGCAAGAGTAGTTCATGATGCTTTTGAGCCGCAAATGCGAAATGTAGAAGCTTACATGGATGACATAGTGGTCAAAAGCAAGGGACAAGGCAACTCTGGTTCAAGATTTAGATGAGACCTTTGCAAATCTGCGCAAGATCAACCTCAAGCTCAACCCGAGAAATGCGTGTTTGGAGTTCCTTCGGCAAGCTTCTCGGGTTCTTCGTCTCGGCGGAGAATTGAAGCTAATCCCGACAAGATCAAGGCCATAGAGCAGATTGAAGCACCAAAGCGCGTCAAGGATGTACGAAGACTTGCGGTTGCGTGGCTGCTCTCGGCAGGTTTATCTCTAGAGTCTGCTGGCGCCCTGCCATTTTCAAGATTTTGAAAAAGGCAGGTCAATGAAATGGACTCGAAGCGGAGGCTGCGCTGCAGGACTTAAAGAGGTACCTGTCCTCCACTCCAATACTTGTCGCACCTAGGCCACAAGAAGTTGCTGCTGTATATAGCGGCAACCAATCAAATGGTTAGTGCTGCGTTAGTAGAGGAAGGGAGGCGGATGATGAGCCGGCAACCAAGGCGGATGCATCCATCGACAAGCGTGGGGCTTCACCGACAAGCTCGGTCCCGACAAGGACGGATCCAGCGCGAGCGTGAGAAGATCTGAGAAAAGGATGGTGCAGCGCCCAGTTTACTTTGTGAGTTCCCTTCTGCAGGGGCAAGGTCAAGGTACTACGGTGTGCAGAAATTGCTTTCGGCCTCCTCATGGCCTCGAAAAGCTGCGCCATTACTTCCAAGCACATGAGATCACAGTTGTCACTCGTTTTCCGCTGAAGAGGATATTGCAAAATCCGGAAGCAGCAGACATGATTGTCGAGTGGGCCTTTGGAACTGTCAAGCTTTGGCCTCAAGTTTGAAAGCACTTCAACTATCAAAAGCGAGCATTGGCAGAGTTTATAGCAGAATGGGCGCCAACACAAGATGAAGAAATTCGAGCGAGCATCCCGTCAAGGAAGCAGGAAAAGAATGGCTGATGTACTTTGATGGTGCCTTCTCGCTGCAAAGCGCCCGATCTTGGCGTGCTGCTAGTCACGCATGCCGGAGAACACCTCAAGTACATAGTCGGATGCACTTTCCCAAGGAGCAAGCAACAAACAATACTGCGAGTATGAATGTTTGCTTGCGGTCTCGAATCATGGTAGACCTTGGGATCAAAAGCTCATTGTCGGGGGTGACTCGCAGCTTGTCGTCGCCAAGTAAACAAATATTATCGAGTCCGTTGATGGAAGCCTCGTTGATGAAGTGAGAAAGCTAGAAGAGCACTTTGTGGCCTACAAATGGAACATGTTCCAAGAGCTCGAGCGATATTGCTGATGGCTGTCGAAGTCGCGCCGCACTCAAAGTACTGTGGAGCCAGGATTTTTGTGCTCAAGCTGACTCAACCAAGCTATAACACCATCAAGCTGGACAGAACAAGAAGAGGAAGCTGATTTACGGTGACTACTTCGGCCGAGCTCCCGAAGCCGCCGCCATGAGTCCCCAAGTTCAACACCAAAATCTTGAGGAGCAGTCTACTCCGACAAGCCCTAGGGTTTGTTCGTTGAAGCAGCCGCTCCCGACAAGTTTTGCTCCGGCAAGCTTGCCGAGAACATCAACTCGGCTGAGCCGCAGGTTCTTGCCGTAGAAGCTGATGTTCCGCAGCGATAGATGTGCCTTTAATCCTTGTTGTCGAGCCGCAAGCTCCGGCATGGGCACGACAGATTGTCCATTTCCTACAGATAGGAGAACTTCCGAAGAAGCGGGAAGAAGCGGAAAGAGTAGCCCGGCAGTCAAGTATGTACCAGTTTGTCGACGACCGCTGTCGAGAAGAAGACTCAGCGGTGTGAAATTGAAGTGTATTCATCGGGAAGATGGACGAAGTTGTTGGCGAAGATATACGGAGGCATATGTGGTCACCACATTGGCGCCAAAACACTTGCCGCAAAGCTTTCCGGCAAGGTTTCTTCGGCCAACAGCCCTCCGGATGCAAGCTGCACAAGTAACCAAGTGTGAAGCGTGCGATTCCATTCCAGCGGATACACCAGCCAGCTCAAGCTCTCGGGCGATCCCTTTATCTGGCCATTTTGATGCGGGGCTCGACATCCTCGGCCCCTTTCCCGAGCTGTCGGGGCTTTGAGTACTTATGCGTTGCAATCGACAAGTTCACAAAGTGGCGGAAGTGGAAGCGATGAGGAAGGTGACAGCACGGTCGCGATCAAGTTCTTGGTCGATTGTTTGCCGTTTGGGATTCCTAACAGGATCATCACCGACAATGGCACACAATTCCTGACCGCACCTTCATGCGATGCGTCAAAGATCTTGGCGCCAAGGTGCTGCTTATTGTTGCTCATCCGAGAAGCAGCGGTCAAGCGGAGAGGAAAATGCTGAAGTGCTGCGTGGGCTCAAGACCAGAACTTTCGACGAGGCTGCACAAGTGCGGAAGAAACTGGATCGAGGCTGCGGTGGTTCTTTGGTCGATCGGGGCTGACGCCGTCGAGCCAGCGGCGAGACACCTTCGCTCTAGTCTATGGGCGAGGCAGTTCTCCCCACGGAACTTCGTATCGGGTCACCTCAGTACTTGCTTATGATGAGCTTGAGCAAGAGCAGCTGCGACAAGATGGCCTGCTTGCTCCTTGAGGAGGACCGTCTTGAGGCTGTTGTCTGAGCTGCTCGTTACCAGCAAGCTTTCGCCGCTACCATAATACAGAGTTAACGCCCGAAGTCTCGAGGAAAGCGACCTTGTTCTTGGTAGCGTTCAGTCCGCCAGAATTCCAACAAGTTGGCGCCAAAGTGGGAAGGTCCTTATCGGGTGAAAGCGAGTCACTAGGCCTGGCGCTGTCGCCTTGAGACCGAAGATGGCGTTCGGTGAGCAACTCTGGAACATTGAGCATCTTCGTAAGTTTTACCCATAAGGCGCGGTTGCGGAACCTGTTCGGCAACCACCACCTTTATACAAGTCTTGCCCATGTTGCATGTAATCCTTTGTACAAAGCGGACGCAGACCCGATGCATCGATAAAGCTCATGTGTTGCGCGCAATTTGTCAAATACATGCTTTCATAATCATTTTTGCATGTGTTGTCTAACATTTTGTGCAGCATCCACACCCGGTAAGCAATAACGAGCCACAAGGCTCCATAACTATTTTCTCTTCTTTCTCTTTCTCAAAGAAAAGGTTCCTTCGCCCACAAGTTAGCGGGCGGGGAAGGAGAAGATAATGGTGTGGGCATAGCGTCGCTTCGAGGAAGTTTAGCCTTACCGGGAAGCAAGCGACAGAAAAGCTAAGTTGCCAAAGTTTGAGCAATCAGTTTTAAATTTTAAGTTATTTTCCTCGAATGATAGTACTTTGTATGGAAAACACATGCGCGGAGGAACCAACTCGTAGCTAATTTAGCGCCCTTACTTTGTTTGAGTCCGCTCAACAATTTAAGTGAGCTACAACTAGTTGCGACAAGGTTGCTTGTCGGGCGGCACCGCCGCCAGGCTCTTGACGTTCGCACTTTCGGCGCTTCGCGACAAAGGTGCCCGCCGACAAGTTCCCTAAAGCATAAGGCACAAACATACAGAGGAAGGAATCAAGTAAAAAAATAACATTGCAATCATTGCCTAAGATAGAGTTATATTACAAAATAGCTTGTTGCAGATCTAATGAATTGTTCTCCTAAACATGATCGCAGCGACAAGGGAAAGATAAAATTGGCGGCCTAGTCTACACGGTGCGCCATCAACCCAACAATCTTGCCCACCTTGTCCACAATGGGTGCGACAAGGGCTTTGGCGCCTCCACATCGGCATCTGGCGGCAAGGATCGGAGGGCGCCGTTGAGGTTGAGGCTTGGATTGCGGAAGGCCACCTTCATCAACACCTTACGGAGAGCTCCAGCGAGATCTGGCGCGATTCCTCGGCCGATTGCTTTGGGATCTCTTCCGGAGTCGCTGGAGAAGCCGTCCACCTGCGCCCTTGAGGAACAAGCTGAGCTTGGCGCTGGGTTGGGCGCTTCGTCGGAGAGTACCGAGATCCACCATCCCCAGCTCCATCAGTTCCTTGTCGATGGCGGCGGCGGTATCTACAAGACCCTCCGCCCAGTGCATCACGTTCTCTCTGAAGGTGTTCTGGGCGGTTGTGGCACTCGTCAGCGGCTCCTCGTTGGCCTTGATCTTCTCAACAGGCCCACCTCCGCTCCTTGGCGCCGTCCGGCGTCTCGCATCGAGGTGGTCGGCAGATCAAGATCTGCTTTGGAGTCCTTAGCGGCGTCGAGCTCTTTGATCCTCTCGGCGAGGCGGCCTGCAACTTCGCCAAAGTGTAGGCGTCCTTATCGCGCTCGTGCTTGCGCGGCAAGCTCTTCGCCGCTCTTACGTAGGCGGCCTCCAGCTGCGTCACTTTTGTCTCCAACTCTTTCTTGGCGGCCTCGCAGCTGCAGCGGCATCTTTTGCTTCCTTGAGAGCTCCGCCAATTGATTGCTCGCTTCGGCAAGCTCTTCCTCATAGCTGTCAAGGTTGATCTTCCGCTGCTTTCCACTCGCCTTCTTGCTTGAATAGCTTTTCAGCGGCAAGCCGTTGCTGTTCCTCGACCTCAGCCTTCTCAAGGATGAAGGCTGTCGCGCTCTTCGGCGAGTCGCTCCGTTCTTACTGCTATGTTCGAGAGAGCTTCTTGGTTGGCGCCCGGAGCTCTTACGCGCTTCTCCATGTCTGCTCCGCCCTCGCGACAAGTGCTTCCGGGATTCCAGCTTGGCTTGCCGAGGCGCGGTGGGCGCCAGCAGCTTCATAGCGGCTGCTCCTCCTCGGACTTCGCCACTGCTGCTGCTTGGCGCGTCCACAGCGTCGGCCCAGCGGAGGCGAGCAGCTCTCCGTCGAAGGTCTCTCCTTGACCGGCGCCTGAGCTCGATGCCGGGGAGCTTGATGAAGACGTCGTCGCCGGCCTTCAATAGGCGCGGGCTGGGGCTCTTGAACTGGACGCTGCATGGGTGGCGGAGGGATCGGCGGTCGGCGTGGCGCTGGCGCTCCTGCGACCTCGAGGTCGTCGATCGATCGCCGGACCCTCGCCAGCCTTTGCGGCGGCAGCCTTGGCGGCCTCTTCACGGCGGACCCGCCGGCGCCAGCCTCTTCCTCCATGGTGGCGGCGTCGTCGGTGTTGCAGCGGCGTCCTCCTCATGGCGACCTCGGTCTCCATCGGCTCTGCGGCGAGATGGATCGGCGATCGAAAAAGAAAGAAACGGTCAAGCAAGCGTTCAAAAAAAAAGCGAAGAAAAAAGAACCAAGGGAAATTCTCACGCAAGAGGATTACCTACGACGGGATCTGCAGCCATGGTCTCGACCACCGGAGGATCACTGGTGCTGCCCCTCGCCGGAGAAGTCTCCCTTGCCGGAGAATGCTCCCTTGCCGGAGAATCCTCCCTTGGCGGCGTAGTTGAAGCAGATAGTATTTCGGGGGCGACTTCCGGGCACTCCTGATGAGGCTACTCTGCTCCTGCACAGATCGACAGTCGGATATCAATAAAGAAGGAGCACCCATGCACACCTAACGATGAAAGTAAGCCGTATACTTATCTTTGGGGCTGTCTTTGGGGCTGCTGAGGAGAGGTTGTCGGGTCCGGCAAGGGTGTCTCAGACGCGCCTCCTGTTGCCACAGGGGGATCGTCTTCGATGATAACCACCGGGGTCTTGGCTCTCTTCGACGCTCTCTGGACCAGCGTCCTGAAAAAGGAAAGAGTTCAGAATGAAGCAAATCAGATACAAGGCAAAGCAACCAAATTGAGGAAATACAAGCACAGCATAGAAGCTTACTCTTCTTCTTCTTCCTCGTGGAGCTGGCCGGGAGATCAAATTCGGCTCGCCTCGGTCCGAAGGCGGAGGTGGGTTCTCTTGACCGCTTGGCGGGGTGGCAGCGGTGGCCTGAGAGGATCCCGCCTCGGTTGTTGCAGCGGTGTAGAGGCGCTCAGCGGCAGCAGTGCTTGCAGCGGTGGAAGCGCGTCGCCGCAGCGCTGCGGCTGTTAACCCGTCTGCCGCCCGTCACTTCCCGGCCTTGCGGAGGAGCGCCTTCTTGGTGGAGTTGTGGGCTCCGCTCGCGGCAAGCTACTTGAAGGTGTGGAGGCGCCCTCGGCGAACCTGCTCGGCTCAACCCGGGCTCGGCCTGCTCCTCCTCCGTTGGCAAGCTCCTCTCGTCGGCAAGGCTTGCCGCCTCTGCTGCCTCCGCCTCTTCCACAGTAAATCCAAATTCGCCAGCGGCAGCAGCTGCTGCCGCCTCCTCCAGCCTGGTGGCGATGCGCTGCATCTCGGCGTCGGTGGTGTCGCGGGTGAGCCATTTCTGCTCATCGGCGCGGATCGGCACTTCTTCCAAGCTATCGAAGAACTGCCGCACGACGTCGTCCGCGGGCTCTTGCCAGGTTGGAACGATCCCATGTGAGTCACACAAGGGCATCATAAGCGCGGATGCGGTCGGCGAAAAGTTGTTGCACAATGGGGCGACTCCCTCGGCAACCTAAACCACTCGGGGTGATCGGCGTCGTGCTTGAACAGCTCCGGCAGCATCGCATCCAACTCCAAGACAGTGAAATTCCAGTTGAGGCCAGGCGTAGCCTCATGATGTCCGCCGCATTTGGAACTCCCAAGCAGGTCTCCTCCTCTCCTGCAAGGGGCAATGCGGCGGCGAAGGAAATCAGCATAAGCTGCACCTCTGATGAGTCCGGCAAGCTGAGGCGCAGGATCCGGGTCACGACAATCTTCAACCTAGCATCCTCGGCGCCAAGTTGCTCCAATCGTTGCCGCACACTATGGGAGTTTGGCGTTGGGCAGTGAAGAGCTGCTGGTTCTCCTCAGCGATCCAACACCAATCGGCTCTCCCTCCTCCCACTTGCTACGGAGCTGTCCTTCCGGATAGGCTTCTTTCTTGCCGATCCACGGAGATCCAAGCAATCCCTCCGCAAGTGGCTCTCCTCTCGGGCGGGGCATGAAGAAGTGGCGGAAGAGGGCTACGTTTGAGGTGGACTCCGACAAAGTTTTACGCAAAGGTGTGCGAAAACCGCCATAGTCAAGACAGCATTGGGGGTGAAATCAAGAGGCGAAGCCGTAGGTATTCATGATATCGCGAAGAATTGAGAGAAGGGTTGGCGAGAGCCGGCAATAGAAGAAGCCGCGAAGAAGGGTACCGCTCGGACCCAAGCGTGATGCGGCGGAGAGTACCTTCGTGCGGCGGATCGCCAGCGTCTCCGTCGACGAGAAGGTAGTATCCCTCCCTCGGCTCCTGCGTCGAGCTGGGGGAAAACGGCCGCTCCTTTTGCAGCGCCCGGCCGCTGCGCCTCGGCCGACTTCACGCCCTTCCCTTGTCGGCTTTCGAAGCCATGGCGGAGTGGTGGAGAGTCCGGCGGCGTTGATGCGCTGAGTGGCGATGGGGCGGGCGCTGCTCTCTTCATACTAGAGAAGAAGGGGGCGGCGGTGGTTTTCGAGATGGGACAGCCAATGGCAGGTGGGCGACCTGCCCCTATTTCCCCTGTTTATAAGGAGGGAGAGGGGCGGACGTTCGCTTTTCAATTAAAAAAACCCCGATCTCTCCCACGACACCAAGTTCGGCGTGTGCTGTTAAGTGGGGGCGTGGTGGGTCGAGCAGCAAATGCAGGCGTGATCTGGGCAGGCGTGCCCGTGCTGCTTTGTTTGGGGCTGGCCCAACAGCGCTTCGGCACCGTGTGTGGCCTAGGCCGAAGAGGCTCTGTCGGTGTACTAGAGTAGGGTACCCTAGTATCCCGAACTTCGTGCCGCGAGCGGTTGCAGCACCAGCGGCAAGGCTTTCTGATGAGCGCCAAGGTCCTCCATAGTTCCTTTTGAGCCATTCAAGAACAAAGTATTTAAGCCAAGGAGACAAGTCCCGGCAAGAGGAGCTTGCCGGGAAGGCCCTCAAGGCACTTGAGAAGACAAGACCCGGCAAGAGGAGCTTGCCGGGAAGGCTCGTTGAGCGACAAACTTTCGGTAGCGACAAAAGGATTCAGCAGCGGCAAGGCGCTTGCATGACGAGCCTTTCTCTCTTCATCTCCCGCTCCAGCTCCTCCACCAGCGATGTCGCCATGGGACCATTCCGGTGCGTGTCAAGAGGCTGTGCAGCCAGGAGAGAGCAGTGATGTGGCGTGCGGCAGAGTGCCATCGTGGCAAGCGGTGGCGCCCCAGCCAGTCCCTTTCTCACCTTTGTTTGGCGACATGGACAGGAATTTAATGCTTTTGTCCCTTGCCGTCAGAGTTAGGTAGAATACACTTGTACAAAGTAGCTGTACCAACCGTAGCTCATTTTCCCGTTTTTGCCCTTGTCTACGTTGCCACCTGTTGGTGACCCCTTGATCATATAAAAGGAGGCCCATGCGCAACATAGAAGGGGTTCGACTCATTCGAAACCAGAGACACTCAAGCTAGGTTTTGTAGCTCTCATTGCTCCCTAGCAAGAACACAACATAATCAGACAAGCAGCAGTAGGAGTATTATCTCTCGGAGAGCTCGAAGCTGGGTAAACTGCTTTCGTGTGCCGCCTCGATCTGCTCTTCGTCGACCTCCGCTCCCTGCCGAACGAAAGGGGCTCGGTCCGCCGGTCCCATAGGTGTTCTTGGGTTCGATCAGCTTCCCCAACACTCACCGCCCCTACTATTCCCACGGCTGGCCAGGCCCTGACAGCGACGACCTCACACCGCGGCCGAACGGTGAACCCTCATTACTCCTCTCCAGCGCGGGCTTCATGCGCGTCTTCCCGGCGCGTCATCCCTTCCTAGGCCTCGCCGCCGTCCACCGCCGTGGTGCTCTCCGCCGCAGGCGTGGTCAGCGTGGTCGAGAGCGACTTCCATCGGAAGAGTCTTGTCGATGGAGGCGGCATTTGGGTCCATAGCCACAGCCCACTTTTTGTTATTTGCCAAGTAAGTCGCTTTGTCGGGCTGTTGGGCTGCAAATCTTTCAAAACGAGGAGAGCTTTCATTCGTTGGCGAGAAAATGGCCCATTAGTAATGAGAAATGGGTTGTACATTTTAAAACACATCAAACCGGCAATTAGTTTCAAATATCTTTTTTTCATTTGAGATTTTAAATTACATTAATTTTTATCGTGGAGAATTTGTTGGATTTTATATTGATATACATTTATTTTTAAAATCAGTTTGAATGTGATCGAAATTTGGGATTAAAAACAGTTCGGACCGCCTTGAAATATGCAAAATTTCAGTATAATTTTTTAACCGTAGCCCAGTATGGGCTGTAATGCTAACAAAAGAATATGGGCTCCAAAAACCTTAGAATTAGCAAATGGGCTGTAAATTATTAGAAATAATGGCAGATGGGCTGTATGCTGTTTTCCACAGATTAGAGGCTTTCCTAAAAAAGGTTGGCCTTTAAGCGGTGGTTGTTGGATGGCCATCCAACGACGTCGTCGTCTTCTTCAATCTCTGCTCTTCCTGCTCGGCCCGCTCAAACAAGCGCCCGGCCGGACTGCCTGCTCCCTCCTCCCTTGACGGTTGTCTGCCGCCCGAGCCTCACCGCCCCACCGTACTCCCATCGCTGGCCTAGCCATCACTCTACTCACCCACACCTTCTATTATTCTCCGGCGACGGCAGACGAACCAGTAAACCCTTGTTCAGTCGTACTCCCCTCCGCGTGGGAAACAACTGCTGAGTCTTTGCTACGTCTTGAGCATGCGTTGGTTTTCCCCGAAGAGGAGAGGATGATGCAACAGAGTAGCGTAAGTATTTCCCTCAGTTTTTTAGAACCAAGGTATCAATCCAGTAGGAGACCCACACAAGTCCCTCGTACCTGCACAAAGCGATAGCTACTCGCAACCAACGCGATTAGGGGTTGTCAATCCTTCACGGTCACTTACGAGTGAGATCTGATAGAGATAATATTTTTGGTATTTTTGGTATAGAGATGCAAAGTGAAAAGTAAAAAGCAAAGTAAAAACAAAGCAAGTATAAAAGTGATGGAGATTGATATGATGAGAATAGAACCGGGGGCCATAGGTTTCACTAGTGGCTTCTCTCAAGAGCATAAGTATTCTACGATGGGTGAACAAATTACTATTGAGCAATTGACAGAATTGAGCATAGTTATGAGTATATCTAGGTATGATCATGTATATAGGCATCACGTCCGTGACAAGTAGATCGAAACGATTCTGCATCTACTACTATTACTCCACTCATCGACCGCTATCAACATGCATCTAGAGTATTAAGTTAAAAACAGAGTAGCGCCTTAAGCAAGATGACATGATGTAGAGGAATAAATTCATGCAATATGATAAATACCCCATCTTGTTATCCTCGATGGCAACAATACAATATGTGCCTTGCAACCCTTTCTATCACTGGGTAAGGACACATAAGATTGAACCCAAAGCTATGCACTTCTCCCATTGCAAGAACTACCAATCTAGTTGGCCAAACCAAGCGTCGAAGAGACTTGCAAAGATAACTCAATCATACATAAAAGAATTCAGAGAAGATTCAAATATTATTCATAGATAAGCTGGATCATAAACCCACAATTCATCGATCTCAACAAACACACATAAAAGAAGATTACATCGAATAGATCTCCCACGAGAGGGAGAACATTGTATTGAGATCCAAAAGAGAAGAAGCCATCTAGCTACTAGCTATGGACCCGAAGGTCTGAGTAAACTACTCACACTTCATCGGAGGCTATGGTGTTGATGTAGAAGCCCTCCGTGGTGGATGCCCCCTCCGGAGAGCTCGAACAGGCCCCAAGATGGGATCTCGTGGATCTGAGGAAGTTGCGGCGGTGGAATTAGGTTTTGGCTCCGTGTCGATCGTTTGGGAATGCGTAGGTATATATAGGAGGAAGGAGTATGTCGGTGGAGCAGGGGGCCCACGAGGCGAAGGCGCCCTAGGCGCCCCACCCTCGTGACCGCCTCTGTTGCTTCTTGGAGTAGGGTCCAAGTCTCCTGGATCATGTTCGGTGAGAAAAATCACGTTTCCGAAGGTTTCATTCCGTTTGGACTCCGTTTGATATTCTGTTTCTTCGAAATACTGAAATAGGCAAAAAACAGCAATTCTGGGCTGGGCCTCCGGTTAATAGGTTAGTCCCAAAAGTAATATAAAATTGGAAAATAAAGCCCAATATAGTCCAAAACAGTAGATAAAGTAGCATGGAGCAATCAAAATTATAGATATGTTAGAGACGTATCAGGCATCCCCAAGCTTAATTCCTGCTCGTCCTCGGGTAGGTAAATGATAAAAAGAGAATTTTTGATCGGAGTGATACTTTGGCATAATTTCAATGTAAATCTTCTTAATCATGGTATGAATATTCAGATCTGAAGATTCAAGACAAAAGTTCATATTGACATAAAAATAATAATACTTCAAGCATACTAACTAAGAAATTATGTCTTCTCAAAATAACATGGCCAAAGAAAGTTATCCTACAAAATCATATAGTGCGGCTATGCTCCATCTTCCCCACACAAAATATTTAAATCATGCACAACCCGATGACAAGCTAAGCAATTGTTTCATACTTTAACATTTTCAAAATTTTTCAATCTTCACATAATACATGAGAGTGAGCCATGGATATAGCACTATAGGTGGAATAGAATGGTGGTTGTGGAGAAGACAAAAAGGAGAATATAGTCTCACATCAACTAGGTGTATCAGCGGGCTATGGAGATGCCCATCAATAGATATCAATGTGAGTGAGTAGGGATTGCCATGCAGCGGATGCACTAGAGCTATAAGTATATGAAAGCTCAACAAAAGAAACTAAGTGGGTGTGCATCAACTAAAGCTTGCTCCACGAAGACCTAGGGCATTTGAGGAAGCCCATCATTGGAATATACAAGCCAAGTTCTATAATGAAAAATTCCCACTAGTATATGAAAGTGACAAAATGAGAGACTCTCTATCATGAAGATCATGATGCTACTTTGAAGCACAAGTATGGTAAAAGGATAGTAGCATTGTCCCTTCTCTCTTTTCTCTCCTTTTTTTTATTTGGGCCTTTTCTCTCTCTTTTTATGGCCTCTTTTTTTTTCGTCCAGAGTCTCATCCCGACTTGTGGGGAATCATAGTCTCCATCATCCTTTCCTCACTTGGGACAATGCTCTAATAATGATGATCATCACACTTTTATTTACTTACAACTCAAAATTACAACGATACTTAGAACAAAATATGACTCTATATGAATGCCTCCGTGATGTGCGGGATATGCAATGATTCATGAGTGACATGTATGAAAGAATTATGAGCGGTGGCTTTGCCAAAAATACGATGTCAACTACATGATCATGCTAGCAATATGACAATGATGGGCGTGTCATAATAAGCGGAGCGGTGGAAAGTTGCATGGCAATATATCTCGGAATGGCTATGGAAATGCCATGATAGGTAGGTATGGTGGCTGTTTTGAGGAAGATATATGGTGGGTGTATGATGCGGCGAAAGGTGCAGCGGTATTAGAGAGGCTAGCAATGGTGGAAGGATGAGAGAAAAGTGCGTATCCATGGACTCAACATTAGTCATAAAGAACTCATATACTTATTGCAAAAATCTAGAAGTTATCAAAGCAAAGTATTATCGCATGCTCCTAGGGGATAGATTGGTAGGAAAAGACCATCGCTCGTCCCCGACCGCCACTCATAAGGAAGACAATCAATAAATAAATCATGCTCTGAGTTCATCACATAACGGTTCACCATACGTGCATGCTACGAGAATCACAAACTTCAACACAAGTATTCTTTAAATTCACAACTACTCAACTAGCATGACTTTAATATCACTATCTTCATATCTCAAAACAATTATCAAGCATCAAACTTATCTTAGTATTCAACGCACTCAAAAGAAAGTTTCACATATCTTGAATACCAAGTATATTAACATTAAGCAAATTACCATGCTATTAACGACTCTCAAAATAATCTAAGTGAAGCATGAGAGATCAAGTTTCTTTAAAACAAATCCACCACCGTGCTCTAAAAGATCTAAGTGAAGCACTAGAGCAAAAATTATCACGCTCAAAAGATATAAGTGAAGCACATAGAGTATTCTATCAAATTCCAATTCATGTATGGCTCTCTCAAAAGGTGTGTACAGCAAGGATGATTGTGGTAAACTAAAAGATAAGGCATAAATAATACAAGGCGCTCCAAGCAAAACACTTATCATGTGGTGAATAAAAATATAGCTCCAAGTAAATTACCGATGGAAGTAAGCGAAGAGGGATGCCTTCCAGGGCATCCCCAAGCTTTGACTTTTTGGTGTCCTTGGATTATCTTGGGGGTGCCATGGGCATCCCCAAGCTTAGGCTCTTGTCACTCCTTGTTCCATAATCCATCAAAAGAATTCACCCAAAACTTGAAAACTTCACAACACAAAACTCAATAGAAATCTAGTGAGCTCCGTTAGAAAAGAAAACAAAAGACTACTTTAAGGTACTGTAATGAACTCATTATTTATTTATATTGGTGTTAAACCTACTGTATTCCAACTTCTCTATGGATCATAAACTATTTTACTAGCCATAGATTCATCAAAATAAGCAAACAACACCATAAAACAGAATCTGTCAAAACAGAACAGTCTGTAGTAATCTGTAACTAACTCAAACTTCTGGAACTCAAACAATTCTACCAAAATTAGACGACCTGGACAATTTTTTTATTGATCAGCAGAAATTTGAATCAGTATTTTATCACGTTCTGGTGATTTTTAACAATTCAGGCACTGAGCATAAAGTTTCTGAAAATTACAGCAAGATCAAATAACTATCATCCAAGAAGATCCAATAGGTCTAGCTTGGCACAAACACTAATTCAAACATAAAACCACATCTAAACAGAGGCTAGATGGATTATTTATTCCTAAACAGAAGCAAAAACAAAAACTAAAAATAAAATTGGGTTGCCTCCCAACAAAGCGCTATCGTTTAACGCCCTAGCTAGGCATAAAAGCAAGGATAGATCTAGGTATTGCCATCTTTGGTAGGAAATCCATAAGTGGCTCTCATAATAGATTCATATGGTAATTTTATTTTCTTTCTAGTAAAGTGTTCCATGCCTTTCTTTAATGGAAATTGGAATCTAATATTTCCTTCCTTCATATCAATAATTGCACCAATCGTTCTAAGGAAAGGTCTACCAAGAATAATAGGACATGAAGGATTGCAATCTATATCAAGAACGATAAAATCTATGGGCACATAATTACTATTTGCAACAATAAGAACATCATTAATTCTTCCCATAGGCTTTTTAATAGTGGAATCCATAAGATGCAAGTTTGAGAGCAATCATCAAAGTCACGAAAATCTAGCAAATCACACAAAGTTTTGGGAATAGTAGAGACACTAGCACCCAAATCACACAAAGCATGAAACTCATAATCTTAATTTTAATTTTAATAGTAGGTTCCCACTCATCATAGAGCTTCCTCGGGATAGAAACTTTCAACTCAAGTTTTTCTTCATAAGATTGCATCAAGGCATCAACAATGTGTTCGGTGAAGGCCTTATTTTGACTATAAGCATGAGGAGAATTTATCAAGGATTGCAACATGGAAATACAATCAATTAAAGAGCAATTTTCATAATTAAATTCCTTGAGATCCAATATAGTGGGTTTAGCAACATATAGATTTTTATTTCTTTCAATCCCACTTTTATCAATTTCATCATCAAGATCTAAAAACTCGAAATCTTAGAGCGCCTTCTAGGTAAAGGAAGATCATATTCAGTTTCATCAAGATTCATATTGCAAAACAAATATTT
>JAHIAM010005946.1:0-67310 GCA_021605205.1 Aegilops longissima
CCAATCGTCCCATGGTGATATGAGCTGCCATGCTCTTTCCGGACTCGAGTTGGTGCCTTTGAAAACACTATCTATAGGCTTGGTGATTGGTACAAATGTCCTTCCAGAACATGAGCTTGAATCTTCGGTAACTCCTCTTGAGCCCGAGTGGCGTTTGAAAGTCCGGTGAAACTTGGTAATCCAATGTTCGGTGCTTGGTGACTTCCTTCAAGTGAAATCCAAAAGGTGTGCCTTCATCAGTTGGCGTGCTTGATCTTGGCGTCCATCATCCTAAAGAGTAGAAAAGATGAGGAGTTAGAAAATGAGAAGAGAGTAGTGATCTATGGCTTTAACTTGGTAGTGCGTGTCCTACGGTCGGTTTGTGCTCTGATACCATCTCTGTAGCGACCCGACCAGAATGGATCAAACCTCTGTGCAAAGGTGTCATCCACGGATCGGTAATGCTGACACCACCACGATACTTCAAAAGGATTTATACAGATAGCAATCACACACTTATTAGCGTTGTCCAAAGAGGACTTATTACAATAAATATGGCTTAAGGCCATCTAATAACGATAACAGCGAAAGACTTGGAAGATAAGTGAGTCCATCAACTCCGGTAGCATCCTGAGTATAGAACCACCTACGCTAAGCACCTTACCGTGCGTTTGAAAAGTCTGACTTATGAAAGTTGCAGCCCGAACGCAATTAGCACATGGAATATCTTTGGCAATGTAACACATAGAGAATAATGGATGATAAGCCTGTACTACATGCATATGTGGCTGGTGGTAAAGCTCTCTGATTTACAGTTTTTGCATAAAGCCAGTTTTCCCTCTACAAAGGAATAAATTTGTTTAACTATCATGGTGGTTGTTAAACATTGAGAATGGTTGACGACATCCTCAATCCCAATTAAAAGTACTCATTAAAACCCAACAATATTAATTAGAGTAACATGTTGAGATTCACATGATATTCAAGTACTAGATACTCAAGATGTCCATAACCAGGGACATGGCTAATCATGATTAGTTTATACACTCTGCGAGAGGTTTTGCACTTTTCCCCACAAGACTCGATCGGCTCCGTTTGGTTTCTCGCACTACATGGTGTTTGAGAGAGAGCGGATGACCAGACATAGTCTTTCGAAGCATTTGCACCTTACGATGGGTGGCTAGTACCACCTACAACCCCTACATCAGCTAGTCTACCCTTTGTAAGAGTTCACACGACTTAATCAACTATGCGAGCCCATAATGGCTTGTGGCTGCTACCGAAGTTACTAGCATGAATGATCTTATGATCCCTTTGAGCACAGGGTGGCGGTCCAGAAGAAGCAGACAGGCAAGTCCTGATGAAACCAGGTGCCTCAATCTACCCAGGATGTGTGTTTAAGTTGCCACCTTAAATAAACCATTAATTTAACAATCTCATCATGTCATGGAATACACTCACCCAATCCCGTCTACTAGCATAGCATAGCATAATAAGCAAGCGTAGAAGTAACTCCCAAGGTTTCATAAGTAAAACAGGTAATAGGTACTACCTCAATCTACTTCCCATCCCACAATTTATTTAGATCCTAATCATACAAGTGTTAGAGGATTGATCTAATGCATAAAAGCTGGGTATGAGAAAGTATGATCAAAGTGTTACTTGCCCTTAGCGATGATCCATGAAACCTAGAGACTCGAAGTAACAAGCGGGCGCACTCGGGTGATCTATCACAGACAAACAACAAGCATACAATAAGTACTCATCTAATGCACGGGTAAATCTAAGGTAAAATATCTAAGCGAAAGTTCAACTTAAGAACCACGGTTGCAAAAAGAATCGAATCAAATAAAAGCGCGAAAGTCAAGCGGCGAAAGAAAATAACTTCGGTTCTAGCAAGTTGAAACTAAGTCAAAATTTACAGTAGCAAAACTTTGTTTAGGATTGATTAGTCTGAGCGGCGGTTTGAAAGCGAAACTCCAGGGCGCTTGAATCACCTGATTCCGATAAGCGGCGAGAAGATAGACTAGAAAGAAAATGGGATCTGAAATCGCTATCGAGAAAAATAGCGGAATAAATCCGATGAGAAAAGAAAAGCAACGAGCGGTTGAGCGAGCAGGCGTTCATCAACCGAAGCAAACCGGTGATCACGTTAGTTAGGAGACCGAGCAGTGCTGACGATTGCTAAACAAAGCCGGAAAGAAAAACCGGCGAAAAAACCGATCTAGGGTTTGGAAAGAAAGCAAAAGCAGCAAATCTAAAGCAGAGCGGAATCCGGGAAGAAATCGGAGCGATTCTGAAAAACCGAACGAGGAAAATAAAAGGTGGCCTTGACTGGTACCTCGAAGAAGCGAGGCTCACGACGTGCGGCGTTAATTGGTGGCGGCTGCATTGCCGTGCCGGTGTAAGAAATGGCGCAGTTCTTGTGCTGCGGAGAAGGAGGAGGAAGGTGTGGGTTTGATGTGTTAGAGGGGGTGCTTGGGTATTTATATTGGGGAGGGAGGGTTTTTGCTTGGGGTAGGGACAAGAAATAGACTAGGATTAGGAAACAAGAGGAAAGATCTAGCAGAATCTGGAATAAGCGGAAATAGGACAAAGAGTCCTACTAGGAAAAGGAAAAAAGGCGGTGGCTCCTCCACGGCTCCTGGCCTTGGCCTCTCCGGCCTTGGCCGGCCGGTGGCTTGGCGGCTTGGGCCTTTGGCCCAAGCGTTGAGTTTTTAAAAGCGGTTTAGCATGAAAAATACTGAAAAAAAATCTAAGCGAACTCCAAAATTAATAAAGTAAACTTTCCGACTCCTAAAAATGAGTCGAACAAAATGAACTTTACTCGGGCCTAAAATGAAATTTTGATAACGCATTTTTCCTAAGGCAAATAAACTCAAGAAAAATCAAAAGTTGATTTATTTATTAAATACGTCATTTTCCTAAATTTTGGGAAAGTCATATTATTCCCTCTCTTATTTTTGATATTGGAAAAATATTTGAAGATAAAATAAATGAATCCAACGATCCTCTTTTCATAGTTTTGAGAGAACTCAAATATGAAAATTTGAAATCTCAACTCTCTCAGGGTCCTTGAGTTCGCGTGAAATTTCTAGGATCAACAAAATGCAAGAAAATATGATATGCATGATGATCTAATGTATAACATTCAAATTGAAAATTTGGGATGTTACAAAAGTTGAGAACATCAAAAGTATGAAACAATTGCTTGGCTTGTCATCGGGGTTGTGCATGATTTAAATACTTTGTGTGGTGAAGATAGAGCATAGCGAGACTATATGGTTTTGTAGGGATAGCTTGCTTTGGCCATATTATTACGAGAAGACATGATTGCTTTGCTAGTATGCTTGAAGTATTATTATTTTATGTCAATATGAACTTTTGCCTTGAATCTTTGGGATCTGAATATTCATACCACAATTAAGAAGAGTTACATTGAAATTATGCAAGTAGCACTCCATCAAAATTATCTTTTTATCATTTACCTACTTGAGAATGAGCAGGAATTAAGCAGGGATGCTTGATCGTCTCCAACGTATCTATTATTTTGATTGCTCCATGCTATATTATCTAATGTTTTGGGCAATATTGGGCTTTATTATCCACTTTTATATTATTTTGGGACTAACCTATTAGCAAGGCCCAGCCCAGTTGTTGTTTATGCCTATTTGGTGTTTCAAAAAGGAATATCAAACAAAGTGAAGCAGAGCGAAATCAAGCTGGAGAAGTTATTTTTGGAAGAAACCTACCGGATGGGCTTGGTGTACGTCGAGGAAGAAGGTAGGTGCCACGAGGGTGAAGGTGCGCCCACACTGCAGAAGCGCGCCCTGCCCTCGTGGCCCCCGCCGGTCCACCAGCGTACCCCACACCCTATATATACCTATGTATCGTAAAACTTCCGCAGAGATTAGATCGGGAGTTCCATGCGCGCAAAGCCTCTGTAGCCACTAAAACCTCTAGAGCCAGCCCGTTCGGCACCACTGCGGAGGGATCCCTCACCAGTGAGCCATCTTCATCATCCGCGGCTCTCCATGGCGAGGAGGGAGTAGTTCACCCTCGGGGCTGAGGGTATGTGCGATAGCTATGTGTTTGATCTCTCTCTCTCTCTCTCTCTCTCTCTCTCTCTCTCTCTCGTGTTCTTGATTTGGCATGATCTTGATGTATCGCGAGCTTTGCTATTATAGTTGGATCTTATGTTGCTTCTCCTCTCTACTCTCTTGTAATGGATTGAGTTTTCCCTTTGAAGTAATCTTATCGGATTGAGTCTTGAAAGATTTGAGAACACTTGATGTATGTCTTGTCAAATGCGTATCTGTGGTGACAATGGGATATCCGTGATTCACTTGATGTATGTTTTGGTGATCAACTTGCGGGTTCCGCCATGAACCTATGCATAGGGGTTGGCTACGTTTTTTCGTGATTCTCCGGTAGAAACTTTGGGGTACTCTTTGAGGTTCTATGTGTTGGTTGAATAGATGAATTGCGATTGTGTGATGCATATCGTATAATCATGCCCACGGATACTTGAGTTGACATTGGAGTATCTAGGTGACATTAGGGTTTTTGGTTGATTTGTATCTTAAGGTGTTATTCTAGTATGAACTCTAGGGCTGTTTGTGACACTTGTAGGAATAGCCCAACAAATTGATTGGAAGAATAACTTTGAGGTGGTTTAGTGCCTACCATAATCTCTTCGTTTGTTCTCCGCTATTAGTGACTTTGGAGTGACTCTTTGTTGCATGTTGAGGATAGTTATATGATCCAATTATATTATTATTGTTGAAGAACTTGCACTAGTTAAAGTATGAACCCTAGGCCTTGTTTCCTAGCATTGCAATACCGTTTCGCTCACTTTTACCACTTGTTACCTTGCTGTTTTATATTTTCAGATTACAAATACCTATATCTACCATCCATATTGCACTTGTATCACCATCTCTTCCCGAACTAGTACACCTATACAATTTACCATTGTATTGGGTGTGTTGAGAACACAAGAACTCTTTGTTATTTGTTGCAGGGGTTGCTTGAGAGAGACCATCTTCATCCTCGCTTCCACGGATTGATAAACCTTAGGTCATCCACTTGAGGAAATTGCTACTATCCTACAAACTTTGCACTTGCGGGCCCAACAACGTCTACAAGAAGAAGGTTGTGTAGTAGACATCATCATACAACCCAAGAACTTGGCGAATGCTCTTGGCCGTCACAACATACATAGTTGAGTATTCCTGTTTGCACAACACAAATAAGAAAGAGCATGATTACTATAATAGTGGCAATCCTTGAACTCAACCTGCTGCTCCATTCAATGATTCAATTCATGCGACTTTTCTGCAGTTCACAGAAATGAAGCAAAAGATTGCATCATTCACTAGCAAAAGTACTTGCTCTCATGAGATAGTAGGTTCTTCATTAGTAGTTGCACTAAAATTGAGGAACATTAAGGTTGGTTGTCCGGCTCATGTAAGGTGTAACTATAATTTGCTTATCCTTTTGTGTAGTTCCACTAAATAAAGTGCCATTGTGGTGACAGTGGTGACTCATCTTGCAAAGGCTAATAAAATGTTGCGAGATTACCGGCATAATTTGTGGAGATTTTAAAACTCCAATCACCATTTTGTGCAGTTCCACAAAATTGAGATGTTGCCCATGTGACATTTTAGTTGAAGCTGCACAAGACACTCATTCAAAAAAGTGTTTTGTGCAGTTCACCAAAAGGTCACAATAGCTTCTAAGGTGAAATGGATATCCCTATCTGCACAAAAATAGAAAGTAAATAGTTGCTGGTCGATAAGAAGATACAAAACATACGAAATGAAAAAACATCTTAATTATGTTCATGGCAATCACGCAGAGACAGTAGAAATTTTAAAATATCGGCAATGCTTCATATTACGGAAGCATTCGATCAACAATGACATTAAATCAAATATGGGATTACTTTAATGGTGGCATTGCTTGTTTACGAGATCTGATAAATCAACATCAGGTAAGAAGAGTTGGTTTAAGGGCATTGGACCGTGGGGACACGGGACACTCGACAGCGTAAAGGAGCAACTTACTTATCATCTTGGGGAAAACAATAGGAGTACCATTTGTAACACGGTTTAATTGCATCATATCCTTTGGGCATTAGATTAGAAATAACACTAGTTAGACATGTCCTTAAGGTAGCAGTGTGATCGCTTCATTTATCGCCCTTACATTAACAACATGAATAAGTTGGTATAAGGACATGAGATAGTGGGCCTTTATCGGCACAATGTACCTACAAGGAGGCATAAAGTGGTGATGCGAGGTTTGTTCATGCTACTGTGAGGGCAGCAAATCTAATCACAGGAGACCTTTTACTATGTGAGGGCAGCAAATCTAATCCTGGAGACCTTTTACTATGTGAGGCGGCAAATCTAATCCTAGACATACTCTGTTGACTTGTCCACCAGCCACTTTCTATCCTTTTCAACCAATAATAGATCTGTTCCTTATCCGGTTTTGTACTGCGTTTTCCCATTATTTCCTTTTTAACCAAGAGACCAGTTGGGTATCCGGCCTCTACTACTTTCACCCCATTATTTCCTCTTTGAATGAAGTCCTAGATTCATGCTACAACTTTTCCCCCTTTCTTAGTTGTTTGAACCAAGTCCTAGATTGAATGCATGAAGTAGCTTTACCTCTAATAATACTAAAAATTTAGGTGGGTTTGGAAGAGGCTGATGGGAGCAGAAAAAGATGCACATGCAGATCGTGGGGAGCTGGGGCATAGAGCAAGTTAAGCTTTGAAGAACTTATACTTGAGGGTTAAATCGGGATGTCGGCGGTGGCAGGTCGGATCTGTACTGTCTGGCGAGGGAGGAAGAAGAGGTGGGAGGACCTCCAGAGCGGCGTTGTGTGGAGAAACGACCAGACGGAGGACCAGGCCCTCCGGCAGCTGTGGGTTTCCTCCCTGCTTGGCCGATGAGCAGCGTGAGCGATGCACCTAGTCCTTTACACACTGCGGCGAAGGGATCCGGCGGATCTGTGACCAGCGGTGAAGCAGAGAGAAAATGTAAGCTACCGTTGTCTTGTTTAGATCTAGAGAGGATGAGAGAATGAGAGAGAAACCCTAGTAAAACAAGCGCTTAGGCCCTTGCCTGCATATATAGTGGAGTGATTATCTTTTCTCTCCACAACAAGCGTTCAATTTGTGTATGTGGCATTAAAGAAAAAACTCTCTATTTAGCGTGACTATTTGTGTGAATCCTACTTACTAGTAGTAGTATTGTTCACTGCTCCCGACCCTCCATTCATTGAACAACCCCGGGTGAATAAACATAAAATACTAGTATTTATATAGAGCGAACAAGCTCGAACTATTTTAGCGTAGTTAAAGTTGAGGCAGGGCTTTTCCCGGGCGTCCCAGCAGCGACAACTTTCGGGTAGGCGGTTTGATGGAGAGGCGAGGGAGGTGAGGGAGTAGCGAATCCAACTTACTTATTGCTAGAAAGGTCGGGCTGTGCGATTTGGTGGTGCGTTCTTGCTGGAAAGACTTGTGACATGACTACTCACTATAGTCATGAATTCTTGGTCCTTCTGACCGGGGTGATGCCCCCTGAGTTCCCCACTCTAATCTGGTGCATAACACGTCGATCCGGATCTGGATCTCCCACATAGTATATACTAGTACTACTACTCACGTTGGAGGAGTGCGAACCACGGCAGCCAGTGAACCAGCGAGTGCGAACCACGGCCCAGTGAACCAGCGGATAGAAAACAATGTGTGATATGGCCATAAAAAACAATGTGCTACGGTCGGGGCTGTAGCATGTACATACTACTCCTCTTTGTTTGGATCCTGAGTTAGAGCTAGTTTGGGTTGAAATATCCTCAAAGTATCCAAGCAGGAGGGGTTAGTTTGAGCTACTTTGCTCTAACCCAGCTAAAAAACTTCAGCGTGGTGGAGAGTTCTAATTGGGTTAGTTCTCCTCGGGCCCACTAAAGAGAACTAAAAAATCTTCCTGCTTGCGCACCAGACCTCTCCCTCGCCCCCAGCATGAATCCTCTCTGTTCCCCATCAGACCGCCCACCCAAGTGCTGCTCACGCCGCTTGCCCTCACGATCGTCCATTTTACATCATGCTTTTATATTGATATTTATCGCATTATGGGCTGTTATTTCACGTTATGTCACAATACTTATGGCTATTCTCTCTTATTTTACAAGGTTTATTACATGAAGAGGAGAATGTCGACGGCTAAGAATGCAGGCTGGAAAAGGAGCAAATATTGGAGACCTATGCATGCAACTCCAAAGTCCTGAAACTCCACGGAATATCTTAAAATAAATAAGAAAAATAAATGGCCAAGATGAAGGCCATTGGGCCCTGACATGCTCACGAGGGTGGGCGCGCCCCCTACCTCATGGGCCCCTGGTGGTTCTCCGTGCCCCATCTTCTCCTATATGAAGTCTTTCGATGAGAAAAAAACATTAAGCAAACTTTGGGGCGAGACTCTGCTGCCACGAGGCGGAACCTTGGCGGAACCAATCTGGGGCTCGGTGGAGCTGATTCTGTGGGGACACTTCCCTCAGGAGGAAATCATCGTCATCATCATCACCAGCGCTCCTCTCATCGGAGAGGGCAATCTCCATCAACATCTTCACGGCACCATCTCATCTCCAAACCCTAGTTCATCTCTTGTATCCAATTCTTGTCTCCAAGTCAAGGGATTGGTGCTAGTAGGTTGCTAGTAGTGTTGATTACTCCTTGTAGTTGATGCTAGTTGGTTCATTTGGTGGAAGATCATATGTTCGGATCCTTTATGCATATTATTACCCTCTGATTATGAACATGAATATGCTTTGTGAGTAATTCACGTTTGTTCGAGGACAAGGAGAACTCTTGCTATTAGTAGTCATGTGAATTTGGTATTAGATTCGATATTTTGATGAGATGTATGTTGTCTAGCCTCTAGTGGTGTTATGTGAACATCGACTACATAACACTTCACCATTATTGGGCCTAGAGGAAGTCATTGGGAAGTAATAAGTAGATTATGGGTTGCTAGAGTGTGAGCTTAAACCCTAGTTTGTCGTTGCCGTAAGGGCTGATTTGGATCCATATGTTTCATGCTATGGTTAGGTTTACCTTAATACTTTTGTTGTAGTTGCGGATGCTTGCAATAGAGGTTAATCATAAGTGGGATGCTTGTTCAAGTAAGAACAACACCCAAGCACCAGTCCACCCACATATCAAATTATCAAAGTACGAGCCTTGAATCATATGAGCGTGATGATAACTAGCTTGCGATATTCCCATGTGTCCTCGGGGCGTTTTCCTATTATAAGAGTTTATGCAGGCTTGTCCTTTGCTACAAAAGGTTGGGCCACCTTGCTGCACTTTATTTACTCTTGTTACTTGTTGCTCGTTACAATTTATCTTATCACAAAACTATCTGTTACCACTTATTTGGTACTTGCGAGAATACCTTCTTTGAAAACGCTTATCATTTCATACTGCTCCTGGTTGGGTTCGACACTCTCACTTATCGAAAGGACTCGATAGATCCCCTATACTTGTGGGTCATCAAGAATCTCTCTCCTCCGGCCACACTCTCCCTCCGGCCTCCGCCGCCCTCCTCCGGCTGCCCTCTCCCTCCGGCCTTCGGAGCTTGCCCGCTCCCCATTCATCGGTCATTTTCTCCCTCTACGCCGTGCTTGTGGCGTGGCGCATCTTCGAGGGAGGTCGCGAGAGGGGTGAGTTTATTCGTTCCTTCTCGTCTCACAGCCATATCATTGACCTTGCTACGCTCTAGTGCTAATTTTGATCTAGAAAAGTAGATTCTGATTAAACTTGGTATAGATTTGTGGTGCCGCATGGAATTGTTTGATGCTTTGTGAGGTAATAAATCTTTCTAGAGGCCCGAGTTTGAGTTCACCTTCTAGGTATTTCAGTTTCAGGCTTGCATTATTTCTAGAGGCCCAAAGATTCAGTTCACCTTTCTAGGTATTCGGTTTAGAGCTTGCATTATTTCTAGAGGCCCAAAAGATTGGTTCGCGTTGTAGGCAAGTGGCCCTGCTACCCATGTCGATTATCGACCTCAAGCAGCAAACACCGGCGTAGATGGGTTCGAGGGCTTGAGCTCTCTGAGCCTTCCTCGGGCGGCGATGGTGAGCTCCTCCCTAGGTGCTGAGGGCTCGGGCTCCCTCCCTATTGTGAATGACTTCCGTGATGAGTTAGCTCATGCTTTATTTCATGGAGTGTATCTTTTTGTGAAGCTTGATTGGTGACTTGTATGTTTAAGTGGGATATCTCATTTGTATGGGCAAAGTAAAATTTATCATGTTTTGCATGCTTGATTTGTAAAGATGGTTCGTTTATGTCAATTGTGGCGGGGAGGAGGCCACACAAGGCGGCCACACCAAATCCGGCAGGAAATAGGGTCTAAAGTAGTCAAATGATTGAGAAAAAGCATTTATTGTCAATCTAACCCTGCCATACATACACCTCTTTGTTTTAGAGTTAGTTGAGGGTTAGAATCTAACTCTAACCTCTAAGCGAGTTAGAGTTCTCTTAAATCTTGGTTCATCATCATCATACTTTCCCCATTCTGTGTTCCCGGTATCTTGCGAATCAAAGAGACCCTTAGACTGGTTTAGGTCCGGTCATTTTTATAAACGTGTTATGTCCAAAAATTAATGAGCGTGCTCCGGTTTCTACGAAAATAATCCGGTTTCATGTAGTAATTCATTTATTTATTTATTCTTCTGCGGGGGTTTGCATGTAATTCATGAGGTTTGAAATGTAAGTACCCGGCATATCTCAGTCGTGCATGCACTCGACCGGATGCTCTATGTCCCACATGTCGTGAAAGGAGCCGTGGAAATAGCCTAGGAGTACATATAGGAGGATAAATGTGTGAAAAAATATGTCTTGTGAAGCGTACTGCGATTGAAAAGGAGACCTAAAGTGATGACGGTATAGGTGCTTGCGCTCCCAACTAGTGGTACTAGACATCGACTACTTTTCCTAAAAAAAAGAGTCACAGTGCTCAGCACTCCTATTCTATCAACACGAGTCCCATCGACAACAACGTCCGTGCTACAGCTAGCTCTTCTCCGTCGCTTCTCTCTTCTAATTCTAAACTCAGCAAGCTGCCCGGTGGCTAGGGTGAGGATTCCCGATGGTCGGTTTGCTCAAGCTGCGGCCCCCACCTCCACGAGTGAAAAGCGTTACGATTGGAATAAAAATGCCATATACTCCCCGTTCCTAAATATAAGTCTGTTTAGATATTTCAAATGGAATACAATATATAGATTTATGTAGACATAATTTAGAGTGTAGATTCACTCATTTTGCTCGTATGTAGTCACTTGCTTTGGAATCTCTAGAAAGACTTATATTTGGGAGCAGAGAATACTATACTAATAAAACATTAAGGCCACGGAGTGCAGTGCTGGTTATAGGAGGCAAGAAGAAGAGATGCATCCATCGGCGATGTCCACCTCCTCGACTTCGTAGGCGCGGCCCCCGAACAACGGCTAAACAGCGGTTTTCGTGGCCGGTCGGCGTGCTTCTTAACAATGGCGTCCAAAGATTCCAGCCCGCTGGAAGAAGGCCAACATTTTTCTGTCCTCGCTGGCTTGTAGTGGCCTATGTAGACAATTTCCTCGTAGACGTGGATGTGCATGTCGGCGGTTCTTGCATGGCGGTCTTGCGGCGGCGGCTGCCTCGAGTGCACATTCTTCGTTGCGACCTCCGGCACCTGCGAGGCCACGAGCTTGAAAGAGTTTGTCACCATGGTGGCCAATGAGGGTGGCGGGCAATGAGAGCACTGGGTGCGGCGGTGGAGCAATCGGCAAAGGTCGTCCATGCGCTTCTTGGCGTCGGTGAACTTGCGGATGGAGTGGACCATCATATGCGTCCATGTGAGAGGTGAAGCCGGCGTCGGCGAGAGCTACGGCGCCGGCCGATGCGCCCGACACCGTCTAGAAGCGATGTGCGGTGCGGGCGCGAGCCGGCGTCTTGGATGATTTGGCATAGCCGACTGCGCTCGCGTCCGTCGCCTCCATAGGTGCTTGTAAACCTGGTCACTTGGTCTTGGATTGGAGTGGCGGTGTTGCCTGAGACTAGGAAGTAGATGGATTGGAGTGGTGGCGCCTTTATATGAGAGTCAAACTACTGTTGCATTCAGATAGTCTTTGGCTCTATTATGCTTCTCCAATTAATTCCCTCTACATGCTAATTGAGGATGCATCATTGACCATTCAACGTCTCGGGAACCGCTACCCTCTCCCTCCTTGGCAATCAAGCGTATCAATGTAAATGCGTGCCAGGAGACGTTCCCGTCGATAACGAGGTGCCTATGGTGACTTCATAAATTTCAAGATGATATGCAGGCTCGATCTTTGGAGGTGCTCATAGGGGTAGGGTGTGCGTGTGTTGCATTCATAGGGGTGAGTGCATCTTGCTGTATATGGCGCTTACGTGCATGTCGTGTTAAAAAAGCGTAAATGTGTGTCAAAAGAGACTAGTCGATACTAGTATACTCAATATTGTGCCTTTGTGACCAAGGCGGAGAGGAAAAGCAGGAGAACTCGTTACTATTTATTTAGGGTGTAGTCTAGTCACTTGTTGAAATATCTAGAAAGGCAAATACTCCTTTCCGGTTTACAAGGCTATACTAGAAAGTACTAGTACTACAATAGTGGGATCAAATAGCAATTTTGTCTCATGCAAGAGCCTAGCTATGTCGTGCTCCAGGCACCACACCGCCCCACCCTACACAAATACATACGGCGTTCACAACTGCCACGTTAGGGTTGCGCTTGGCTCTTCGCCTCTTGGAAGGCGAACAATGATGTTACTACTACTTCTACAGTATCGAATCTACTGCTGCATGTCCGCCTACTGCGTGTGGGAGGGATAGCTTGTTGTAGTATAAGCAAAAGCCTGTCCTCGTCACATGAGCCACGTGCGCATGGGCGAGGTAGAAGCGTGTAGTAGTAAATCAAGCTTCTCCTCGTTATGCGAGTTGGCCTTTTATCATTGCACTTGGCCCCACATGCTTGCCTCTAAATTTGACTAAAAGACCATGATGTACAATATATTTGCTGCAACCTCTAACATTTACCCAGCATAATTAAAATATATATTCCTGTCTCAATCAGATGGCGTGCAAACTACAATCACTAGGATGGCAGGATGGCGGAAGATTATTTTAATCAACAAAAAAAAGCTTACGGTACGGTACCGCTATCCTAGACTACTCTACTACTCAATCTGACCGGATGGAGCCGACCCCAATGATTTTAAGCTTAGACGCGGTTTACGCTATCCTAGACTACTCTACTACCTCCATCCTAGTTTATTAGTCCCCTTTGTAATTTGTGCAAAATTTTGACCAAAGATTTAACTAACAAAATATTAGTGCATGTCAACAAAAATTATATCGTTGGATTCATATTTGAATATAGTTTTCAAAGATATAATTTTTTATGACATGCACATGAATATTACAGATTAAATTATAGTCAAAGTTGCTATAGATTACAATAGGGATAATAAACATGGGGCGAGTAGTACTATGAAAACTACCCTTGGCGTCCGGGCTGCGCAGCTGTTAAGCTTCTTGGAAGTCGAACAATGATGGAGTACTACTGCGGTGGAGAGTACTACTGTATGCTCTGCCATCGACACCGATTGAACTGCTGCATGTCCACTTGCGTGCGGGAGGGAGGCGTGTAGCAGCTTCTCCTAGTCCTGCAGCCACCATGCTCATGGGCGGGGAGGACACAACTTCATTGACTTCTTGCTCCTGCCTTTGCATGTATGACAGGTGGGCCCAGCAGGTGGGTGGCCCACATCATATAACCAAAGCGGAGTGCGGTCATTTATCGAGCTCGATCCGCGAGGAGAGGTGTTGTAGTAATCAAACTTCTCGGTCTTGTATGAGTTGTCGCGACACATCAAAGCACTACACTCGATATATTTCAATAATTTGCGTTTACCGATGCATTAATTACAACGCATGCATGCATGCCGTGACTCTCCTTTTGATACTTGCCACTACAAAAAATACACTCCCATGATGATACGTGTTTGTCACGATGGGTCGCGTTTTTTGTCATGCATGTACATCCATGACAAATTTATAGCGAATCAAGATATTCATACTGTCTTTGTCGTAGAAGTGTTTCATGACATTACCAAAATTATCATCACGAAGTGTCCACTTCCATGACGATAAATCGCGCGTCACGAAGTGCTTTCGTCAAGGGTGACCGACACGTGGCATCCACCGTAGCGAACGTCGTTAAGCTATCGGGTCGGATTTTGGATCCGATAACCCGTTAATGAGGCCCGACCAATGGGAAATTTCCGTGTAAAATCATCATTGGTGGAGAAACTGCGTGTCGGCTCGTCGTTGGGACAGATGTCATCCACTCATTGGACGAAAGGCGCCTATGATACATCGACCGTGTACGCCCATCAAGTTTAAATGGGCGGCCCAACTAAAACCCACAAGATTGGCCCGAAAACCCACAAGATTTTGCGGACCATAATGGGCGAGCCCGATTAAAGGCCCACGAGATTTTGCGGACTATAATGGGCTGGCCAGCTAAAAGGCCCCAAGAATTTTCGTGGGCCATATGGGCGGCCCGATAAAGGCCCACAAGATTTTTGTGTGCCATAATGGGCGACCAGTAAAAACCCACAAAATTCTTGCGGATCATAATGGGATGGCCCGACTAAATGCCCACAATTTCACCGACATTAATGGGCGGCCCATTTGTAGGCCCACAAGATTTTGAGGACCCTAGTAGGCGGCCCATTAACAGTTGCCATGTTTTGGGCCAAATGCCGCCCATATTTGATCCGGTCCATTAATGGCACCTGCGTTAAGACCTAATAATGGCCCATATAAGATCCGACCCGTTAAAGCCTCCCACTTTACGGGCCAAATCACGACCAGATCGGTCCGGCGCTTTAAGAGGCTTTGGGCTCAATTATGGCCCATATCGATTGACCCGTTATTTGGGCGCTATGCTTTTGGGCCCACTTGCTAAAGGCCCATTTAGTAATTTGGCACGATATTAGTTTCGACTGTTAAGGGCCCATTTAACATTCGGCCCTATATTAATTTTGACTGTTAAAAGCCGTCATATAGTTGGGCCTAACTACGGCCGGTTTGCATCCGGCCTGCTTTCATGACCGATATCTGATTGGGCCAAACAAGGACCGAGACAACTTTGGCTGTTAAAAGCCCGTGAATTGATTCGCACAATCATGGGCGGGGTCCATTCGAACTCTGCCGTGAGCTATTCGACGCGTTTGGGTCCGACCTACTTCTCGGCCTCCTAAAGCCCATTGAGTTTTCTTGCGAAAAGAGGGCGGGGTTACTCGGCCTATTAAAGGCCGAATCTACTAGTGGGCGGTTTGACTTGGCCCATGATGCGGATCATACATCGTTATTGCATGGCCCGATTATGTACCGTAATTTACGGTTTGGCGGTTTCTTGCGAAGACAGGATATATATCTGATAAAATAACTGCAGCATCATGAATAAGAAAAAACCTAGACTATACAATAAAGAAATTATGGCATATTACATCCCTTTGGGCATCAAAGTTAGCCACTATGATAATAAAGCACAAGCGGACAATGATTACATATACTTTGGGCATCAAAGATGCGCCACGATTGCAAATAAACACGCCGACAAACTAATATACAAAACCGACAACACTTCAATAGAGTTCAAGAAAGGTTAGCCTATTTGAGACTGCGGTATAAGCGGTGAGCAAGATGATAAGACTGCACTTGTTCAACACTTATATCTTCCTCACTCGAAAGATAAACAAGCGAAGACGGATGACGGGTTTTGCACATAAAATATCGATCTTGACAATTCATCACATTTCTTCTTGACGAATAAAGTGACACAGTTTAAAATTGCATTAACACAATATGGTATTGTTCAGGTCAAGACATGGCAGGAAATGACATTGTGAAGGGTTGGCAGCTTCACGACACCTTTGGATTACGGATCAAGAACTCATAAGTATCAATGGTTAGTGTCTTTGTCAATTTATCCCTTTTCAGATTGACAAATAAAGAGGCGGTTTAAATAATACTCCTCCGTCGAATTACTTGTCATCAAAATGGATGTGTCTAGAACTAAAATATCTAGATACATCCATTTCAATGACAAGTATTTTTTGACGGAGAATAATAAAACCACTGCGGGTGATATGACATTGTTCATAGTTAAGACATTGCAAAATATGACATTGTCTTTGTAGTGGGTAGGTTCACCACACCTTTGGATTATGGATGAAGAACGAAGCATACATGCGGTGCAAAGGAAGATCACTTGCTCTGTATAGTTTAATTTACATGGTATGAAGAAGGAACTTGGTTATACAACTGAAAACTTAAATTGAGAAGGACAAACTTTTGTTTATGAACTACATAATAAACTTTAAACATGCAATTTGATGCAAACACCAAAATAAACAGCTATTGCAGTCATGCCTAACCAAATATACACAACAAAGTTTGAAGGCTTGAGAAGGACAAACTTACATTCTTGGTGAAGATAGGCTCTATAAAGCCCTTGTCCATCTTGATGGGGGGCAATTCAAAGTTTAGCATAGAATGTTCTTCATAAGCATTCCCTTTATTCTACATTTTGTTAGGAGTAAATATAGATGTGATAATATACGAAAAAATGGAGAATATTTAAGATAAGATGAAGAGTGATGCTACATAACCAAGTAGCTATAAATGTATGTGCAGCGATACAGGCAAAAGCGCAACCAAGAGCAATGCAGCTAAACTTCTTGATACCAACCTTATGGTAAGAGTAAATATAGATCGATGTGTAGAAAATGGAGGCAAAGGAAAATAAGCTGCGAGTGATGGTACATGAACAACTACTGTCAATATAAGTACAGCGATAAAGGACAACATGTACTTACAAGAACAATGCGAGCTAAAAAATTCATTGGCATTGGATATATTCTACACTAATGTAACCATTCATACAGATCGAGATAATTTGGGCGAACAATTGATAAGCAAGCTATCATGCATCTGCTGTCACATAATGAACCGGTATGTATGCAAATACAGTGATACAGACAACGGTACTAACAAGAGCAAAGCAGCGGGCAGCATATTTGCGATATCACTGTCGTTCTTTTCAAACCGAATTCTTCTTGAGCAGATTTCACGCAAAAAGATCCGTAAGGCACATGCGGAAAAGTAGAAGTTCAAATTGTCATGTGATTTCATAGATAGTACCTCATCACAGGAGCGAGACCGATTGCATAACAAGGTTTTCCATTCAATGTCTTCTAAATTTAGCACAGGAGACTTCACGGAAATTCGTTTATAGACTTGCCATCAAAGTGTGATTTCCTCGGGTAACACCGATCTTTGCTGCAATGCTTCCTTGAAAAGCACAAGCAAGCTTTGCTCGTCATGACTATCCAGATTGACCCTCACCTAGTTACAACAATGTAATGTAAATCATTGATGTGTTCGATCAGTGAAAACAGGAAAATAATAACCATGAATAATAGCACTTACGTAAGTTGGGCGGGAAGATGTGAAAATGGTGTTTGTCTTCACTATAATCTTCCCATGATGGGAATATATGCATGTAGTCCCTAACAACATTGAAAGCATTGTCTTTTAAGCTGGGAATAAATGGAATGGGGTTCCAATCTGCGAGGAATTGGCCGTCTCTGCGGTTGGGATAGGTCTTGACGGTGGACTTGCTGTACTTTTTCTTTGGAGTGGGATTTTTACGTGGTGCAGTGGTGCTATGGCAAATGAAATCGGTATACCTTTTCTTTGAGTGCAGGTCTGTGTGGTGGGGCTAGTGGTGTGGCGGTGAAGTATGGAGTGCAGTCTGCTGAGTCGGTCCTATGTTTTGTGTCCTTTGGTTGTACAACCAATATAAGTGGGGTCTTGTCGATTTCTCGGCACCACCACATTTTTCAAGGACTTTCTTTGGTGCTCCTTGAGGTTCGGCAATAACCCTCTTCCTTTTGATGTCGATGCACAAGAACATCATTTGAGTGGAGAAACATGGTATGATGACAGATGGAATATGTATTGATAATGGATGGGCATGGCATCTCGAGTTATATGATGAGTAAACTAAGCGGATGGTGGTGCAACAAAGTAGAAGAAATGCAAGACAACATATGCAAGATACGCACAATCAATAAAACCTTGCCAAATTAGAACAGACACCTTGATGGGTGAACAGGACAGGCCATCGCCTTTGACTCCTCGAGGTTAGAATAGTCATTAGGATGATATTCGAACAAGAATCAACAGGTGGGGGCGTACGAGTTTCATTGCTTCGAATGGCACTCAATGCCTTGGTGCCAATTTTGTAAGTCATTGCGGTGTTCCACAATATTCTTTTGATGCGCTTGGATTCGATATCCTTTGTAATTGCATATAATATCGAGAACCATGAAAACATAAATAGTTGTGAGATTATCTTTGTAATGCGGATGATATTCTAATAGGGCGCCCATGTAAACACTTATGTGCTATCCTTTGGATTACGATGAGAGAGCTCATGTGTGCTATAATATCGTGCGTGCATTTATATAATCGCACAAGTACACAAAAAATAGGCTCGAGTAAGGATATTTGGCGGATGATAGGTTCATAATATCAAAGTATCTGAGTTTATTGCCAAACCATGATAACAAGAGCACACAACAACTAGGAAGATCATAGTGTACATAACGGGGTACACCATAAATGTTGGGGAGCGTTGCATAAAATAAAAAATTCCTCGTTCACCAAGATCCATCTATGAGTTCATCTAGCGAGAGAGAGAGAGATGCATCTACATACCCTTGTAGATCGCGTGTGGAAGCGTTCAAGAGAGCGGGGTTGAGGAGTCGTCTCGTCGTGATCCAAATCACCGGAGATCCTAGCGCCGAGCGGACGGCACCTCCGCGTTCAACACACGTCACGGTCGGCGTGGCGTCTCCTCCGTCTTGATCCAGCAAGGGGAAGGAGAGGTTGATGAAGATCCGATGACCTGACGGCGTGGTGGTGGATGCGGCGAGAACTCGGCAGGCTTGGCGAAGCAACTACGGGAGGAGGAGGAGGTGTAGCGGGGAGGGGGCGCCAAGGGTTGAGGTCGGCTGCCTCCTCCCCCTTTATATAGGCCCCTGAGGCGCCGGCCCTGGAGATTAGATCTCCCAAGGGGGGCGGCGGCCAAGGGGGGAGGCTTGCCCCCCAAGGCAAGTGGGGCGCCCCCCACCCCTAGGGTTTCCAACCCTAGGCGCAGGGGGGGCCAAGGGGGGGCGCACCAGCCCACTAGGGGCTGGTTCCCTCCCCACTTCAGCCCACGGGGCCCTCCGGGATAGTTGGCCCCACCCGGTGGACCCCCGGGACCCTCCCGGTGGTCCCGGTACAATACCAGTGACCCCCGAAACTCTCCGATGGCCGAAATAGCACTTCCTATATATAATTCTTTACCTCCGGACCATTCCGGAACTCCTCGTGACGTCCGGGATCTCATCCGGGACTCCGAAAAACATTCGGTTTGCTGCATACTCATATTCATACAACCCTAGCGTCACCGAACCTTAAGTGTGTAGACCCTACGGGTTCGGGAGACACGTAGACATGGCCGAGGCGGCTCTCGGTCAATAACCAACAGCGGGATCTGGATACCCATGTTGGCTCCACATGCTCCTCGATGATCTCATCGGATGAACCACGATGTCGAGGATTCAAGCAACCCGTATACAATTCCCTTTGTCAATCGGTATGTTACTTGCCGAGATTCGATCGTCGGTATCCCAATACCTCGTTCAATCTCGTTACGGCAAGTCACTTTACTCGTGCCGTAATGCATGATCCGTGACCAAACACTTGGTCACTTTGAGCTCATTATGATGATGCATTACCGAGTGGGCCCATGATACCTCTCCGTGTCACGGGTGACAAATCGATCTCGATCCGTGACAACCCAGAGACACTTTCGGAGATACCTGTAGTGCACCTTTATAGTCACCCGATTCGTTGTGGCGTTTGGTACACCAAAGCACTCCTACGGTATCCGGGAGTTACGATCTCATGGTCTAAGGAAAAGATACTTGACATTGGAAAAGCTCTAGCAAAACAAACTACGATCTTGTGCTATGCTTAGGATTGGGTCTTGTCCATCACATCATTCTCCTAATGATGTGATCCGTTATCAATGACATCCAATGTCCATAGTTAGGAAACCATGACTATCTATTGATCAACGAGCTAGTCAACTAAAGGCTCACTAGGGACATGTTGTGGTCTATGTATTCACACGTGTATTACGATTTCCGGATAATACAATTATAGCATGAATAAAAGACAATTATCACGAACAAGGAAATATAATAATAATCCTTTTATTATTGCCTCTAGGGCATATTTCCAATAGTCTCCCACTTGCACTAGAGTCAATAATCTAGTTACAGTGTGATGAATCGAACACCCATAGAGTTACGGTGTTGATCATGTTTTGCTTTCATGGAAGAGGTTTAGTCAGCGGATCTGCGACATTCAGATCCGTATGCACTTTGCAAATTTCTATGTCTCCATCTTGAACATTTTCACGAATGGAGTTAAGCGGCGCTTGATGTGCTGGTCTTCTTGTGAAACACTGGGCTCCTTGGCAAGTGCAATAGCTCGGTGTTGTCCGAGAAGAGTTTGATCGGCCTGACGCATTGGGTATGACTCCTAGGTCGGTGATGAACTCCTTCACCCAAATTGCTTCATGCGCTGCCTCCGAGGCTGCCATGTACTCCGCTTCACATGTAGATCCCCATACGGCGCTTCTGCTTGCACTGCACCGACTTAGTGCTCCACCATTCAACATATACACGTATCCGGTTTGTGACTTAGAGTCATCCGGATCTGTGTCGAAGCTAGCATCGGCGTAACCCTTCTGACGAGCTCTTCGTCACCTCCATAAGCGAAACATGTCCTTAGTCCTTTTCGGTGCTTCAGGATATTCTTGACCGCTGTCCGGTGTTCCTTGCGGGATTACTTTGGTACCTTCCTACCAAACTTACGGCAAGGTTTACATCAGGTGCGGTACACAGCATGGCATACATAATAGATCCTATGGCTGAAGCATAAGGGATGACACTCATCTCTTCTTTATCTTCTGCCGTGGTGGGACATTGAGCGAGCTCAATCTCACACCTTATGTCTGAGGCAAGAACCCTTTCTTGGACTGATCCATTTTGAACTTCTTCAATATCTTTTCAAGGTATGTGCTTTGTGAAAGACCTATGAGGCGTCTCGATCTATCTCTATAGATCTTGATGCCTAATATATAACAACTTCTCCAAGGTCCTTCATTGAAAACTCTTATTCAAGTAGGCCTTAATGCTGTCCAAAAGTTCTATATCATTTCCCATCAAAAGTATGTCATCTACATATAATATGAGAAATGCTCTGAGCTCCCACTCACTTTCTTGTAAAGCGCAGGCTTCTCCATAAGTCTGCATAAACTAAACGCTTTGATCATCTCATCAAAGCGAATGTTCTAACTCGAGATGATTGCACCAGCCCATAAATGGATCATTGGAGCTTGCATACCTTGTTAGCATTCTTAGGGTCGACAAAACCTTCCGGCTGCATCATATACAGTTCTTCCTTAAGATAGCCGTTAAGGAATGCCGTTTTGGCGTCCATTTGCCATATCTCATAATCATAGTATGCGGCAATTGCTAACATGATTGAGACGGACTTTAGCTTCGCTATGGGAGAGAAAGTCTCATCGTAGTCAACCCCTTGAACTTGCCGATAACCTTTAGCGACAAGTCGAGCTTTATAGATGGTAACATTACCATCGCGTCCGTCTTCTTCTTAAAGATCCATTTGTTTTCTATCGCTCGCCGATCATCGGACAAGTCTGTCAAAGTCCATACTTTGTTTTCATACATGGATCCTATCTCGGATTGCATGGCTTCAAGCCATTTGTTGGAATCTGGGCCGCCATCGCTTCTTCATAGTTTGAAGGTTCACGTTGTCTAACAACATGATTTCCGGGACAGGGTTGCCATACCACTACGGTGTGGAGCGTGTCCTTGTGGACCTCTGAAGTTCGGTAGCAACTTGATCCGAAGTACCTTGATCATCATCATTAATTTCCTCTCCGATCGGTGTAGGCACCACAGGAACATTTTCTGAGCTGCACTACTTTCGGTTCAAGAGGTAGTACTTCATCGAGTTCTACTTTCCTCCACTTACTCCTTTCGAGAGAAACTCTTTTCGAGAAAGGATCCGTTCTTGGCAACAAAGATCTTGCCTTGGATCTAAGGTAGAAGGTATACCCAATGGTTTCCTTAGGGTATCCTATGAAGGCGCATTTTTCGACTTGGGTTCGAGCTTTTCAGGTTGAAGTTTCTTGACATAAGCATCGCATCCCCAAACTTTTAGAAGCGACGACTTAGGTTTCTTCCCAAACCATAATTCATACGGTGTCGTCTCAGCGGTTTAGGCGGTGCCCTATTTAAAGTGAATGTAGCTGTCTCGGGCGTATCCCCAAAATGATAGCGGTAAATCGGTAAGAGACATCATAGATCGCACCATATCCAATAGAGTGCGATTACGACGTTCGGACACACCGTTATTCGTTGAGGTGTTCGGTAGGCGTGAGTTGTGAAACGATTCCACATTTCCTTAAGTGTGTACCAAATTCGTGACTTAAATATTCTCCTCCACGATCGATCGTAAGAACTTTATTTTTCGGTCACGTTGATTCTCTACCTCATTCTGAAATTCCTTGAACTTTTCAAAGGTCTCGGACTTGTGTTTCATCAAGTAGACATACCCATATCTACTCAAGTCATCGGTGAGAGTGAGAACATAACGATATCCTCCATGAGCCTCAACGCTCATTGGACCTTTTACATCGGTATGTATGATTTCCAATAAGTTGGTTGCTCGCTCCATTGTTCGGAGAAGCGGAGTCTTGGTCATTTGCCCATGAGGCATGGTTCGCATGTGTCAAATGATTCATAATCGAGAGACTCTAAAGTCCATCGAATGGAGCTTCTTCATGCGCTTGACACCAATGTGACCAAAGGCGGCGAGTGCCACAAGTATGTGGGACTATCGTTATCAACTTTACATCTTTTGGTATTCACACTATGAATATGTGTAATATTACGTTCGAGATTCATTAAGAATAAACCATTGACCATCGGAACATGACCATAAAACATATCTCTCATATAAATAGAACAACCATTATTCTCGATTTAAATGAGTAGCCATCTCGTATTAAGCGAGATCCGATACAATGTTCATGCTCAAACTTGGCACTAAATAACAATTATTGAGGTTTAAAACTAATCCCGTAGGTAAATGTAGAGGTAGCGTGCCGGCGGCGATCACATCGACCTTGGAACCATTCGGCAGCGCATCGTCACCTTGTCCCATGAGTCTCCGTTTATTCCGCAGCTCTGCTTGTGAGTTACAAATATGAGCAGCGACACGGTATCAAATACCGGGAGTTACTACGAGTCTTGGTAAGGTACACATCAATTACATGTATATCAAATATACCTTTAGTGTTGCGGCCTTCTTATGCGCTAAGTATTTGGGGCAGTTCCGCTTCGATGACCCTTCCTTTGCAATAAAAGCACTCAGTCTCAGGCTTGGGTCCATTCTTTGACTTCTTCCGGCAAGCTGGCTTACGGGCGGCAAATCCTTGCCGTCCTTCTTGAAGTTCTTCTTACCCTTGCCCTTCTTGAACTTAGTGGTTTTATTGACCATCAACACTTGATGTTCTTTCTTGATTTCTACCTCTGCTGACTTCACATTGAAAATACTTCAAGAATAGTTTTCACCATCCCCTGCATATTGTAGTTCATCACAAAGCTCTTGTAGCTCGGTGGGGGCGGTGAAGGATTCTGTCAATGACCGCCTCGTCCAGGAGGTTAATGTCCAGTGGGAAGGCGGTTGTGCAACCGGACATTTTGAGTATGTGCTCCTTGTGAACTATTTTCCTCCATCTTACAACTATAGAACTTGTCGGAGACTTCATATCTCTCGACCGGGCATGAGCTTGGAAAACCATTTTCAGCTCCTCGAACATCTCATATGCTCCGTGTTGCTCAAAAGCGCTTTTGGAGCCCGGTTCTAAGCTCTAAAGCATGCCTTGATGAGCGAGGAGTAATCATCAGCACGAGGCGCTAAGCGTTCATAACGTCTTGGTTCTCGGGATGGGTGCTTCACCTAGCGGTGCTTCTAGGACATATTGTTTCTTGGCTGCTATGAGGATGATCCTCGGGTTAGGACCCAGTCCGAATAGTTGCTGCCATCATCTTTCACTTGGTTTTCTCTAGGAGCAGCGTTGAAGTTCATGGTGACATGGCGTTGGCCATTTGATCTACAAGACATTTTGCAAAGATTTTAGACTAATGTTCATGATAATTAAGTTCATCTAATCAAATTATTTAATGAACTCCCACTCAGATTTGACATCCCTCTAGTCATCTAAGTGTTACATGATCCAAGTCGACTAGGCCGTGTCCGATCATCACGTGAGACGGACTAGTCATCGTCGGTGAACATCTCCATGTTGATCGTATCTTCCATCGACTCATGTTCGACCTTCGGTCTCTTGTGTTCGAGGCCATGTCTGTACATGCTAGGCTCGTCAAGTTAACCTAAGTGTTTTGCATGTGTAAAACTATCTTACACCGTTGTATGTGAGCGTAGGAATCTATCACACCGATCATCACGTGGTGCTTTGAAGCGACGAACTTTAGCAGCGGTGCACGAGTTAGGGAGAACACTTTCTTGAAATTATTATAAGGGATCATCTTATTTACTACCGTCGATCTAAGTAAACAAGATGCATAAACATAATAAACATCACATGCAATTATATAGTAGTGACATGATATGGCCAATATCATATAGCTCCTTTGATCTCCATCTTGGGGCTCCATGATCATCTTGTCACGGCATGACACCATGATCTCCATCATCATGATCTCCATCATCGTGTCTCCATGAAGTTGCTCGCCAACTATTACTTCTACTACTATAGCTAACGGTTTAGCAATAGCATAAAGTAATTACATGGCGTTGAATCAATGACACGCAGGTCATACAATAATTAAGACAACTCCTATGGCTCCTGCGGTTGTCATACTCATCGACATGCAAGTCGTGATTCCTTTACAAGAACATGATCTCATACATCACAATATATCAATCATCATACATCACAACTTTTGGCCATATCACATCACAAAACACTTGTTGCAAAAACAAGTTAGGCGTCCTCTAATTGTTGTTGCATCTTTTACGTGGCTGCAATAGGGTTCTAGCAAGAGCGTTTTCTTACCTACGTGAAAGCCACAGCGTGATTTGTCAACTTCTATTTACCCTTCATAAGGACCCTTTTCGTCGAATCCGCTCCAACTAAAGTGGGAGAGCGGACACCCGCTAGCCACCTTATGCAACTAGTGCATGTCGATCGGTGGAACCTGTCTCACGTAAGCGTCACGTGTAAGGTCGGTCCGGGCGCTTCATCCCACAATACCGCTGAAGCAAAATAAGACTAGTAGCGGCAAGAAAGTTGACAACATCTCGCCCACAACAAATTGTGTTCTACTCGTGCAATAGAGAACTACGCATAGACCTAGCTCATGATACCACTGTTGGGGAGCGTTGCATAAAATAAAAATTTTCCTCGTTCACCAAGATCCATCTATGAGTTCATCTAGCAGCGAGAGAGAGATGCATCTACATACCCTTGTAGATCGCGTGCGAAGCGTTCAAGAGAGCGGGGTTGAGGAGTCGTTCTCGTCGTGATCCAAATCACCGGAGATCCTAGCGCCGAGCGGACGGCACCTCCGCGTTCAACACGCGTGCGGTCAGCGTGGCGTCTCCTCCGTCTTGATCCAGCAAGGGGAAGGAGAGGTTGATGAAGATCAGCTGACCTGACGGCGTGGTGGTGGATGTAGCGAGAATTCGGCGAGCTTCGCCAAGCAACTACGGGAGGAGGAGGAGGTGTAGCAGGGGAGGGGCGCCAAGTGTTCATGGTGCGGCTGCCTCCCTCCCCCTTTATATAGGCCCCTTGGGGGGCACCGCCCTGGAGATTAGATCTCCCAGGCGGCGGCCAGAGGGAGGCTTGCCCCCAAGGCAAGTGGGCGCCCCCCCTAGGGTTTCAACCCTAGGCGCGAGGGGCCCCAAGGCGCACCAGCCCACTAGGGGCTGGTTCCTCCCACTTCAGCCCACAGGGCCCTCCGGGATAGGTGGCCCCACTCGGTGGACCCAGGACCCTTAGGTGGTCGGTACAATACCAGTGACCCCGAAACTCTCCGATGGCGAAATAGCACTTCCTATATATAATTCTTTACCTCCGGACCATTCCGGAACTCCTCGTGACGTCAGGGATCTCATCAGGACTCGAACAACATTAGGTTTGCTGCATACTCATATTCATACAACCCTAGCGTCACCGAACCTTAAGTGTGTAGACCCTACGGGTTCGGGAGACACGTGAACATGACCGAGGCGACTCTCCGGTCAATAACCAACAGCGGGATCTGGATACCCATGTTGGCTCCCACATGCTCCTCGATGATCTCATCGGATGAACCACGATGTCGAGGATTCAAGCAACCCGTATACAATTCCCTTTGTCAATCGGTATGTTACTTGCGAGATTGATCGTCGGTATCCCAATACCTCGTTCAATCTCGTTACCGGCAAGTCACTTTACTAAATACCGTAATGCATGATCCGTGACCAAACACTTGGTCACTTTGAGCTCATTATGATGATGCATTACCAAGTGGGCCCGATGATACCTCTCCGTAATACGGAGTGACAAATCCATCTCGATCCGTGACAACCCATGAGACACTTTCGGAGATACCTATAGTGCACCTTTATAGTCACCCGATTACATTGTGATGTTTGGTACACTCAAAGCACTCCTACGGTATCCGGGAGTTACGATCTCATGGTCTAAGGAAAAGATACTTGACATTGGAAAAGCTCTAGCAAAAGCGAACTACACGATCTTGTGCTATGCTTAGGATTGGGTCTTGTCCATCACATCATTCTCCTAATGATGTGATCCGTTATCAATGACATCCAATGTCCATAGTCGAAACCATGACTATCTATTGATCAACGAGCTAGTCAACTAGAGGCTCACTAGGGACATGTTGTGGTCTATGTATTCACACGTGTATTACGATTTCCGGATAATACAATTATAGCATGAATAAAGACAATTATCACGAACAAGGAAATATAATAATAATCCTTTTATTATTGCCTCTAGGGCATATTTCCAACGATATATAAATCGGAAAGTGGCGGCTTGAAAATACGGTGTTGTATTTCCGCTAGTAATTGCCTATCGATCACGTACATGCCGGCACTATCGAACATGGTAAAGAAGAGCAAGCAGATTTTGGATAATAAAATGTTGGTTCTTGCGATTGCCCACAAAGATGAACGAGCGCATTAAGAATGCAACTCCGGTGTCCCGACCATTTGAGCGGTTGGATGAAGATCCTCGTCTCCTAACCCTTCTTCTTCCTCATCTCTTAATTCTTCCCTCTGAGTTCGTGAGGACCCCACAACCCTTTGTGTTCTCGCCACCCACCTCCCACCAGCGTCGAGTTTTCTTTGTTCGTGAGGCCCCGAACCGAGCCCCTTGGATGCACCAGGGAACTCCGTGACTCTGAAAAATCGGTGAACCAATTTTGAAATTTAGTCTCTGTGATTTAACTAGTGTGGAATATAGAAGGGAAAACCATAAGCATTGGGAGTATAGTGTTGGCGTGCCATGGCGGATCTGAAGGTGCAAACAGGACAAAGACAACCGCACCAAGACAAGAAATCAGAGTAAAAAAGTTGCGATCTATTTTCTTGCTGCGATGAATAAGTTGAGCGAATCTGAAAAGTACCACCTACAGTGCGGCGTCATGTACGCATCTGCTGAGAATTGGACGGTTGTCGGTGTCAAAACCTGCGGATCTCGGGTAGGGGGTCCCGAACTGTGCGTCTAGGCGGATGGTAACAGGAGACAAGGGGCATGATGTTTTACCCAGGTTCGGGCCCTCTTGCTGGAGGTAAAACCCTACGTCCTGCTTGATTGATATTGATATTGTGGATGTTTACAAGAGTGGATCTACCACGAGATCAAGGAGGCTAAACCCTAGAAGCTAGCCTGTGGTATGATTGTAAGGGTTGTTGTTACGTCCTCTGGACTAGAGCCATCCGGTTTATATAGACACCGGAGAGGGCTAGGGTTACATAGAGTCGGTTACAATGGTAGGACATCTACATATCCGTGTCGCCAAGCTTGCCTTCCATGCCAAGGAAAGTCCCATACGGACACGGGCGAAGTCTTCAATCTTGTATCTTCATAGTCTTGGAGTCCGGTCGATGATGATAGTCCGGCCAATGATAGTTCGGTGATGATGGTAGTCCGGCTATCGGACACCCCTAATCGAGACTCCTCGGTAGCCCTGAACCAGGCTTCAATGACGATAAGTCGTGGCGTATATTGCTTGGCATTGCAAGGCGGGTTCCTCCTCCGAATGATAGAAGATTGTGAACACCGGGATAGTGTCGGCTCTGCAAAATAAATTCCACATTCCACAGTAGAGAATAATATATACACAAGTTCAATCTCTTTGGCGTTTTTTGTGGCATGGCGTCACACCACTACCAAGCCATTACTTGAATTGTTTTTACTTTACCACCTCAGCGCATTTAGCGAAGCGGTTTCCTTGGCACGTCTTGTCAAAGCAGAGAACATGTTTCCCCTTAATCCGGGATTCTCATTAATACGGACGTGGGTAACCCAACCGCGCCCGTCGCCACGCCCCCTCTATCGAAGGCGAGTCCCAAGCAGTCACGGAGGCGGTTCTTGGTATTCTCCCTCTTTATAACGGGACCAAGGCTCGTTTCTTTTCTTCAATCCTCCATGAATCCTCTCCCGTTCCAAGTTCCAGCACCTAGAGCTCCAGATTCGGCGCTTGGACTTTCAACGATGTCGGTTCCGACCTCGAGGGCGGTGGATGCCCTCCTCCGTCACGGAGGGCGTGCTAAAGCTGCGGGAGGCCAAGTGCACAGCTTATGAGATTTCGCACAGGTTGCTGTCGAAGGCAGGCCATCCCACCCCGAGCCGGCGAGTATGTCGCTTTTATATCCCACCTCCGTCGGGGTTTAGGCTTCCCGATGGATCCTTTTGTGAGAGGGCTCATGTTTTACTATGGGTTGGAATTCCATGATTTGGCTCGGAGTCCATCCTCCATATCTTCGCATTTATTATCGTCATGAAGCCTTCCTCCGCGTCACCCTCACTTTGGCCTGTGGTGAAGACCTTCAATGTGGCACCAAAGATGATCGAGGCGTCAAGCGGAGTCTGGCGGGCTGACCATAAGTAGGAAGCCGATGCCCGTGGCCCTGGGCTCCTTCAAGAGGAGCTCGGCCCGTGGCAACAAGAGTGGTTCTATATTACCGTTCGAGGGGCGAGACAAAAGCCGCCGCCCTATTTTGCTGGGACCTCCACGGCGGTTGATGTCGTGGGTCAATAAAGAGCTCAAGCTGGGGCCGTCAAAGGACATGCCCCTCTGCGGGGCGGATTCGAGATCTCCGAGCGAGGGAGGTCGGTATGGTGGTGGTAATGCAGGTTATGCTGATTAGGCGTCTCCTGCCTGCAAGCGCCGCCCTCTCCGGCTATGGGAGTTCAATCCGGAGGCTCACGGATTCTTGACACTTCATGGGTATGACACCTGGAGATGTACAAATTATTCTTGGATCGCAAGAGGCGCGTCCAGGAATTGACCGAGGATGCTGGCCTAAGCTGCAATCGCCGGACACACAAGTAAGTAGTTCGAGCCCGGACATACCGTTTGTTTGCTTTTCGATGATTAGCCTTATGACCAACTTCCTTCTACGGGAGTGGATAGTGGAAGCAAAATTGATATGGTGTGCGGCCCCCTCCCGAGACCGCGCGGATTCGTGCTGGTCCGGATGCTTGAGTTGCGCCTCAGAGGAAGGCGAAGGGAAGCAGAAAGCTCTGCCTCGCCTAAGGAGGCTCTTGAAAGAGGGGGATCGAGAATCCCTCCTCCAAGGGAGAAGAGGACTGCCTCAGAGGACCCGGGGCAAAAGCCCCTAAGCGGGGAAGAAATCTTCGCGGAGGTCCTGCGTCCGGGAGGCCCCGCCGCACAATCTCCCATAAAGAGTCAGCCCTCCAACGAGTCGTAAGTAGAAAGAAAGGAGTTGTATAATAAGAGACATCCCTATTTGTGCTTCGAGGATAACTAAAGTTTTTACCTTGTAGTTCGGATCTCCGTCCTTCATAAATGAGCTCGTCTTGGGGACCTTCGTCCGGAGATGATAGAAGCGAGGCGCCTCCGTCCGAGGCGCCGTCGGATAGGGCGGACAAGCCTGAAGTGTAAATCACGGAGGAGCCCGGGTTTGGCAAAGTCGGATAGTTCGGTGCCAAGCGGTGTGCGGTGAAGGATCTTCTTGAGAAGGCGTCTATCTCGAGAAGATCACTGCGCATTGATGAGCATGGTGATTGAAAGGATTTTCGTCCAAGGCGGGTGTTACCTGATGCCGTCGGGAGTTCTTTGGCGGGGTTTGAGGTACGTAAAATGACACACCTTTTAACAGTTTTGCATATAGAATCGCCTGTATAGATAGTAGCCCCGAGACTCGGTAGGTTGTCGATATCGACAACGTCCGAGGATCAAAATCATGAGTTTAAATTCCCGTCATGCCGATGCAGGTGGCGGGTCGTCCGAGGCCAGCGGACTGATGGAGTGCTGAACTAAGCGGCAACTCGATGTTGCGGATCACGGACATCGCTGGTCAACAAGCGACTTGATGAGTCGCAAGGTGAGTGTTCTCGCGGTCACTTGGTAAGGCAGCGAAGCTAGCTCCTTACAATATGTGCGTGAAATGCAGATAGTGCCGCTGCTGTGGAGAGCCTTGGGCGAACTTGCTCAAGCCAAGGAGCAGGCGGAAGGAGTAATGTGGCGGCCTCGAGGCGGCGAGGAGTTAGCGGCGAAAGGTCGCATGCTGCGGAGCGAGGGAAGAGATGGCGAAATGGCCATGAAGTTAAAGGATGCTACCGACCGCAATGATGCTCTTGGGAAGGAGCGCCTAAGCGGGCAAGAAGACCTGCGGAAGGCCATCGCGAAGCCAAGGATGCCCGCTTCGCAATGCGGGCTATAAAGGAAAACTCGCCGGGCGGAGATATTGTAGCTGGCAAGCCTTTTCGCTGCGCCCGAAGGTTTCTGGATCAAAGTATGCTCAGCTGGGCCAAGCTGTGGGGTTGGAGGACCCTTATATGGACTTAGCAGCGAGTGCGGCGGATCCGTTGTGCATTTTGAAGCCGAAGGATCACAAGACGGAAGAGCTGTTTTGGTCTCAATTCCATAGTCCGGGCGTTCACTTCCGTGACCGACCGTTTGGCGAGTGGGCTGAGCTAAATAGGTTGTCGGGCTTGCTATGACGGATATAGTGACCCATATCCGGCGGATAGGCCCCAACCGAAGAGTTACTTTGGCTTATTGCAGCAATTTCTTGGGGCGGTGCCGCATATCAAAGCGATAAGCGGTCGGCCTGCATAGAGGGTGCGCGGATGGCGCTTCGCCGTGTCAAGACACATTGGACAGAGATGGATGCCACGCTGTTGCGACCCGAGTTCGGATGATAACGGTTACCCGCCGAGCACTATTTTGGCGAAGTACTGCGTGGTGCTCGTGTAATAGAGTCACGGTGCTCAAAAAATGTTACGTTCGAATGAACGCTTATATGATGTAAAACGATATTTATGATGTAAGCGCCTTTTATACTTGTGCGTTCAAGTAATAGAATATCTCCTATGCGGCCGTTCATGTATCGTGTGTATAACACGAAAGATGGCGATCGTCGGCTTCAGCCCCCCCCACGCACAAGGTGCGGGGTGTTCATAAAAAATAGCGTTTTCACTTAATCGGCGTCGGTCCTGTAAAGGAGGTGGTAGCGTAGCAAGCGAGGCAACCGGACTATAATGCTTTATCACTTTCACTTAGCCATGGAGTTCGAGGGTGGGGCTACGACATAGCCCACAGGGCACCAGCGCTCTCGAATTTGGGGCGCGTATGTGCCTGGCGAAAGCGGCCCTTCGTCAAAGCGGAGGAATCCTAAACATTCCTATGGTCGATCAGTGGTTGACCAGTCTCGCTGTATCATGACGGTCAGTTTTCGGCTTTCTCTCTTGAGGTGCTCGCCCAGCCGAACCGGGGCACAATCGCAGATAGTTCTCCTGGAGCCGTGTTAGCCGATGATACGGGCGTAAGGCAGCAAAACACAGAGGCGGGCAAACCCAACATTTGACCAAAGACATGATTGGAGCTGATGCATATAAGGCCTAACTTCGAGGCGCCGAACACTCCCGAAGGTGTTCGGTCTTTATAATAGCGGGCAAAACAAAGCCCTAAGCCCCTTGTGTCAGTGCAGGCAGGTTCTTACAGCGCGGCCGATGCCAAAACGCCGATCTCCTCTCTAGTTATAATGATAAACCAGGGATTATAGCAACAAGAGATAGTAAGAAAGGTTTACGTAGGGTCTTAGTCGAAAAGAGTCCTTACAGCGGGTCCCTACTGCGTCTGCGCTGTGTCTCTGTTGTGCCGTATCACGGGCCGGGTGTGCCGCGGTTCATCTGTAAAAAGAGAGGAACTTGGTTGGAAAAGAAATGCGTATGCGAAAGTGCATAAAAATTGAAATATAGATTAATAAAGGTGAGCCTATGCTAGCTCATTATGGCTTATATGTGCAAACCCTTGTGAAGGGGTGTGCGGCTAGGTAGCCCCTAGTTTATTTATTCGGACTCGTCCAGCCGTGTCCGGGTGCGAGGCGACCTTTTAATGAAATGATGCCACGTGGACGGGCATTTTAAGCGTAAGAGACGCGTAATGTGGTATTGCATTGAAGCGGACGAAAGCTTCCCGTCCCAGTGATGCTTGATAGCTACTTTTAAATGGGGCGACATGAAAGGTTAGCTTTTCTCGTCGGAAGTTGTCGGGTGACCCGAACACAACTTCTAGTAATAATGAAACTATGCACCTGGCGTAAGGGCCTGGCGCCACTCCTTTGAAGGAAGTGCGGCTATGCCGAATTGCAGTATGGTCTATCCCAACTTGCGGATTGTGTCCGGATCTAGCAGGTTTAAGTCACCGCCGCCCATCAAAACCTGCGTGAAATGCAGTCCGTCATTATGGGATCCAATATCGTGGCAGTCTATCCTGCGTTAGGATATACGGACTAATCCAGATGGTCGAAAGTGATTGGTTTTGACATCCAATCTCGGTGTTCCACCGAGGTGGACCGTGCGACACTTTTCTTAGCGAGTCTTTGTGTTGGTTTTCCGTACTATCATGTGAAGCGAGTTTCTTGTTTTGACTTCTTGTGGGAAAGTCTTTTGACTTCAAAGCTTTCTGCTGGTGGGGTTCGTCATCGTCCCGCTTGGCATGATCGAGCCCCTTGTGTCCGGCGTTGAGTCTGCGGACTGTTTAAAACCCAACAATTTGGTTGGTATGGTTTGCGAGCCTTCCGAGGAATCTTGTGGATTTGACATACCCGATCTAAAATTTTGTTTAAATTTGATAGCTCGTCTCTGTTGTCCTTAAGAGGCCGTGTTTTATTGTTTGGCCGCGATTTTTTGAATCCGGCGTTGACCGCCGTGCCCTTTGGGCTTTTTTCTTTATTCCGGCGCTGATCTTTCCTGCGTCGTGACTTTCCGTTTCCATCTCTGATCTCGGATGTACTCGGGTCGCTTGTGCTGCATCTTGCTAGCCAGCTGTCTTCTCCTGCAAAAAAGCGCGTCATGAGGCTTGTTAGCGCGGCCATTGTTCTTGGCTTCTCTTGGCCGAGGTGTCTGGCGAGCCATTTGTCTCAGACGTTGTGTTTAAAAGCTGCTAGGGCTTCCGCGTCCGGACGATCGACTATTTGGTTCTTTTGGTAAGGAACATGTTCCAGAATTTGCTGACTCTCCGGGCTGTTGGGTTATATGACTCAGGATAAATCGCATCCGGAAGGCGGACATAAGTCCCTTGAAAATTTGCTCTAAACGCGTCCTCAAGCTCTTCCCAACTTCCAGCAGTGTTTTACGGGAGGCTTTTGAGCCAGTGCCGAGCTGGCCCTTTGAGCTTGAGGGTAGGTATTTTATGGCGTGGAGATCATCTCCTCTAGCCATGTGTATGTGTAGTATGTAATCTTCTATCCAGAATCCAGGGTGCATTGTGCGTCGTATGCCTCTATGTTCATGGGTTTGAACCCTGCTGGAAATTCATGATCCAGCACCTCATCGGTAAAACATAAGCGGGTGTCTGGCGCCCTGTATTTGGGTGTGCCGCTGTCTTGAATACTTGTTGTGTTGTGTTACTTCACAGGGCCCTCTTTTTGGCCCGTAGATGGACCTAGTTGGGCCGTCCGTTTTCCCAGGATTATAATTGGCTTGTCGCGGCCCGCTTTGTCGCTTTGGCCTGTCATCGGCCGTCTATCCGGCCAGTGGCCTCTTTATTTTTTGACTTGAAGGCTCTATGGCTTCCTCGTCAAATTCTGGCAGCAACTTGCGCTTCAGGTAGCTCTTTGTTTGATGGCCATTGCCATATTTGTCTGCAATCAAGGTGCACGTGTTATGCAAGGATCATTCCATCTATATGAAGAACACGTGGGATGGAACTACAAAGGCAGACATGTACCCGAGGAGTGGGCGTCGAACCTGAGTAATGTAGCGCAGTAAGTGAAGTAGAAAGGCACAAATGGTATGAACATGCATGGCATATAGGGTGTGTTTGGTTGCGTTCTCGTCTCAGCATAGTTGTTCCCTCTTCATGCATGCTCAACTCAACACCCCTCTTCATGCATGCTCTCTTCATGCATGCTTCAAGTGTATTTGTGCTAAACTAGTGTTGACTCATGCACCCTCCATACACTCTACCAAACACCCAAAACTAGGTCAAGAAGGGAACTCTTGGGCGGCATTTGTCTCTTACTACGTACTACCACTAAATGTTGTACGTGCAATGCCGATGATGTTATAGATGCGTGCCTAAGTACTCTACTACTACTATATTAGTTGGAGGCACATATTAACTTTTATATTTGTTTACTTGTATGCCCCGAGACCTTCCAACTAGACGTGTCTTTCTCTCCAAGTTGCACTTTGTATCGTTCATACCACCAAGTACTACTACGTGTGGTCTCCGACCCAGAAGTGGAAGAAGTGGAGACGATCTACCATGCTATTTTTACTACTGGGCTCTACCACGCTGTTCATGTCCCACTCCTTTCACGACATGTGGGACATCCAGCGCGTGCGTGTTTGGCACCCTTCGTCGTAAGAGTTGAAAGCGCTAGCATTCATCATAAATAAAAATAATTATAAATCGGCGCTGATACTATTTTTTTGCGAACCAATCAGCAGTGATACTATACCACGCGGTTTCCTTGCTCCTCGATATCGGAAAGAATACTTCCGTTCACCAACATGTGGGGCGTCAACCATCTGTTCCACTTGCCATGCATGCGAGAACTCAAGGGAGAGTCACCCGGTCGTCGCGCCCGCAGTAACAATGACTAATGAGCCGTCAAATCACAGGCCCACTTCCCACTTTGAAGTTGCTCGGACGAAGGAACCATCATGAGTTCGTTGAATTCCGCTTCTTGAAGAAAACTCTGTACCAGCAGATCTGCTGGCTCTGATGAGTTACTCAACAGAGGTCTCCTTTCGTTCATAGGATAGGAATATGAAAATCATAGGAAGTGAGATGACATGCATCTCAATTCCTATAGGGAAAGAGATGCCATTTGATGCTTAGGATAGGAATTTTTCCATTCAGTCTAGGCTAATGTACTGGTAATTTTCTCTAAAAAGTACAATAGTAACTAGTAGTATTGGTACATTCTCATACTCAGACACAGACACACACACACACACACACACTAACTACTAGTACTACTACTCACATGCTGGCCAGACGCCGTCGTTCTTCTTCCCGGCTTTGTCGGCGACACCCCACCGTGCTTGGATCTCTGCCGACCTCTCCGCAGCAGCGCGTGCGTCCTTTTCTTTCTTGCGACGGTGGGCCTCTCTTTTCTTGAGTGCTTTCTAACTTTTCCGCTCCCTCTGTGCCGCTTTGGCCGCCTCTTGCTCTATCGCCCATTCGGCCTTGGCATCTTCAAATTCCTCCCACATAGTTGTGAGGTCGCGAGAGGCGATGAACTCGGCACGGCGGGATGCCATCGCTTCCCTACCATTTTGTGTGCGGTCGTGGGCGGCGAGGAACTCGGCACGGCGGGATGCCATCGCTGCCTTACCGGTTAGTGTGCAGCGCGGTGGCATGAACGGCTCTTGGTGAGAGCTCTGGGGTGGAGTGGCTGGACAACCGTATAGTGCATTGGTTTGTCAAGAGCTCAAGGACAGAAGACGGAGCAAATTTGGATTCCCCTTCAATCCTGGTCATTTATTACTGAGTAAAATGCATTGGCGATCATCGAGCTTGTCTTGATAGCTCACTTTGATCATTGTATAGAAGATATGGTGATTATACGGTCACTGGCTCAGCGTATAGCTCCGTATTTGTCTGGTTGATCAGTCAAACAGTTCGCATGCGCCTCATCAGCTCGTGTTCTTTATCTATCTACGCGGGCCTACCTGTCAATGGAGAAAGAAATACTGTAAAAACCAAAATTATGCGTATGTGGGGAATCAAACCACGGACTAAATCGCTGCAACGCACCCTCGTCGACCAAATGAAAATGAAATACTTCACGTCGGACACTCACGCTCACGCTGTCAAAGCATGCTAATGCATGCACGTCGCCCTCTAAATCAAAGTCCTGCTCATGGCGCAACGCAAACGGCGAGCCCATCACCTGCGCCCCGGTGGTATCTGACATTACTGTTTAGACGTTTGATGGAGGGCTATGTGAACGTCGAGCATGTATTCACCTGGCTCAACACCAACGGTCATACTCGGACCGTCTTGCTCATGTATATCGTCCATCACAGCGACAATCTATAAAACAGCCTAAGCTAGAGAGGTACTATGGTAGTATAGTGCGGAGTATGTACTATCGTGGCGACCGATCTTAGTGTCACTACACACGAAACCCTTCCGCCGCTGGCGCTTCCGCTGAAAGCGGTGACCGTCTTTCTAGAATGTCAATGCCACATTCGCCGGACTTAACTGTAGGTGCAATTGGTGTGTCACTGACATGCGGGCCAGATGCCCGTTGGGCCCACATGTCAATAACCCAAACGCATCTGCAGTTAAGTCACTGAAGCAGCGTCCGCATTCACGCCCGATGAACCTACTCCAGCGCCAGTTGTCCATCCGTTTGCCGTGGCTCATTGCCATTCGCTCGCTATATTAACTTGAGCCCCAATTCCCAGCCATAGCCAAAGACCCACACTTATTCTCCTCCGGTCCCTTCCTTCCGTCGGCACCACTTCAACCACGGCCTCTTGGTGATCCGAAGCTCTCTTGGACGTACTGTCGCAGGAGCAGACGAGGGACATCGGCGGCTCCGCTCCGGGCGCGCTCCAAAGCTCTCTTCGATGTACTGTCGCAGGAGCAAACGAAGGAGATCGCTGGCACCCCCCCGGCCGCCCTCCGCCGCCACGACCAGGAAGCCGGCGCGCGTGCGCGGGCGCAACCGGTAGCGAGGAAGAGTAGTACACGGTAGGTCGCCGCCGCTCTGGTCTCGGGAAGGCCACCACTACTCCACTCGATCGGCCTTAAGCCGTGGGGTAAACATCGGTGCCGATTAGCAGCAGCGGCGACATGGGCGGAAATCTTGAACCTTGTGCTCGGAGGAGGAGGTTATCGGCGGATGAGGAGGAGGAAAGGCAATGGCCGACTTTCTCGGGTTCATGGTCGGACATGGTGGTCGGGCGCCGGCGATCATTTAGATTAGGTTTACTGTAGGTTTTAGTACGGTTTGTGCGAAATATGTAATGAATTTTTTCCAGTTTGTAGGATTTTTTTCCGAAATGTAATGAATTTCATCCGGTTAATTTGAAATTTGCTTTGTTTGCATGAATTTCGTCCGATTAGTTCATATAGTTGTCGAAAGGTATGCGGGCAGCATCGGATGGCATCCATCAGTGTCCTCGGACAGATCCCAGTGTAAAATTGTGGGCCAGCGCTGGAGATGCCCTAAGTATCATGCTATAATCACTAACAATCCTCCATTATTTGGCAGGGAACAGTTATCCCTCAATCAAAATCAGATCCACGGTGTTTCACACTCCTCCCGCGTAAGAGTGTAAACTCTTGCTTACATAAAAATGGAGCAAGTGGATGGCACTGTAGCACGTCATAACACTCGAACTAGCCCGCCTAACGAGCGGGAAAGCACCGCCCTCGTCATTTTGTTCTGGATTTCTATCGATCGATCGCGCGAAAATGTTACGCTTCGCAAGTTCTAAAGGAAAAGGCGGCACACTTACGACTCATACACGTCGCAACCCCGACAGTCCAGCTCGCACGCCGCTCACCAGATGGGACACGCATTGTATTGCAGTTTCGATAGCCGAAATCTAATCGCTCGACGGGCGTCGGCTAAGAAGAGAGAAACGGGGGAGGGAGAAGAGATCGCCCGCCCGCCGCGCATGGACTCCAAGAAATATATGGTGATAATGTGAGGTGGGCCATGCTAGAGTCGGACCGCTTAGAGCCCGCTCTCACCGCCTGCCCTCAAGGCGCTTGACTGCCCACCGCATGCATGCATAGCAAGTAGTACTCCTTATGTGGAGGAGAGAGAGGCATTGACAAAGTCAAGGAGTGGGCTCTGCAAGAGCCCGTCTCTACGATGCTCCTAGGTATAAAAAATAATTCTAAAAAGGCATAAAACAATTGTGTCTTAAAAAGAACGGTAAAAACATTTGAGAGGAAATAGATAGAGAGAAAGTGAGAAAAAGCTGTAACTTTGGGCATTACATGAGGAAGGAGGGAGTGGTGCACATGCCAAGTTCACTGGGCTGCCGTGTTTCACACTCCTCCGTCGTAACAGTGGAGACAATAGCTTTCATCAAAAATAAACAATGAATACTCGTTGCTCGTCCTCTATATCGGAAATAATACTTTCACTCGCCGACATGTGGGCATCGACCATCCTGGTCCACCTGCCATGCACAAAATTATCCTGGTCTACCCCGGTCGTATCACAGGCCCAACCTTTCCCACTTTAAGTTGTTCGGACGAAGGAACCATCATGACTTCGTTGAATTCCGCTTCTTCAAGAAAACTTACTGTACCCGCAATACTGCTACCACACGCGAAGACTGGACGACACTGTACCAAGTCATATCACTGAAACCCACTAGGCCAAACTAGCCCGCCTAGGTCATCTATTTTGGAACGGAGGGAGTACGTCTCTGCACTGCTATGATTTTGTGTTGCATGTTCTCTGTACTTTTGCTACGATTTTCCTACCCTATGAACCAAATGAGGCCTGAATGTATGTCGACTATTGTCTGATCGATTGCTAAGCCTACAATTTTAGGAGCTAGGGCTATTGGTCGATCGACAAGGGATAAGTATAAGCGTACCATGAGCTCATCAACCCCAACATTTCTCTTCGGTGAGTGTTTTGCAAGTACTATAGCTCGCATAGTAGCTAGCCTACTAACACCAAGAATCATAAAACAAGCCCTGCTGATATGATAAACAGTTCAAACTTACATCTAAGCATGCCATATATTACATCAAAAGCTGGTGAGGATACATCTGTTTCCATAACTCAGAGAGGGTTCGCATGATTCATCGCATGATTCACTATCAAAAAAAAGTAGCAAGATCCGCCCACACAAGACAGTGCACTAGCCCTACGATGGTTTGATAACACGCATCGTTCTGGTAATTAAACACAGGGCAATGCAAACTACCCTGAAGGATTAGCGCGACCAACTATTTCTTGTCATCGATCTCTCGAGCAATGACCACAGCACGGACAGCGGCATGGGAATTATTTCTGGGGCAATGTCCACAGGACTGACCGCGACATCGGAATTGATCTCTGGGCGATGTCCACAGGATGGACAGCGACATCGGAAGCAATCTCCGGGGCGATGCCAACAGGACGGGCCACGACATCGAAATCATCAAGGACGTCCACCGGCACCTGCACAACCCTAACATATTAGCAAGCACATTGCAAATAATCAAAAACCACAACTATGGTAATTAGCCATTATTTTTTTACCTTGTGCAGCTCACCGGGGGATCTCATCCCTCCGGGGGCCATCTCCTCGTCCTCGATGGGGGCCATCACCTTGCCAGTGGAATACTGCTTCTCAACAGCGACTATCTCCTCAAACTCGGTCTTGAGCCTCATATAGGTGGCAATCAGAGTTCCTGGGGTAGGCACGGTGGGGCCCTTGCTATTCTTCCAACTTTCTTTGAGGAGTTCATCCGCCAACGTCCTCAACTCTTTGGCCAGTGCTTGTTTCTTGGAGTTCTTCGTCTCCATGGGTTGGCCCGCCAACATGGTCAACTCGTTGGTCGGTGCTTGTTTCCTGGAGATCACTGTCTCCAGTGGGTTGTCCACCGACAACTCTTTGCCTAGTGCTCCAGGATCCATCAATGAATTGACAAACAAACAGCAATCTAGAGGAAACCACAATGGCAATGAAAACGGGAAAAGAATAGGATGTGAGAATCGGTCGGTGCTTCGCAAAAAGAAGATTCTTGGAACGAAAATATAGCAGCATAACTGATTCGCCCACCTTTCCTTCGTTGATGCGGAAGAAAAATGGCGAAGTGAGTAGCACAGGTGAGGTTTTCTTCAAGAAAGGAAGAAAGGGCTTGAGCAGCGTTCGGTGAAATGATGGTTGCTTCGTCTAGTCAACTTGGAGCCACCTTACCACTTGCTGGTAAAGGTGTGGGTTTTGTGATATATGGGTCATAGCGGCCACACCGGGGTGACAGTGAATCTCATTGTAGCACCTCGCCGTGATTTGGTGGATGGCACACGGGCCCGGATGCTTTGAAATGTCCCACATGTAGATAGGCGGCTAGTCATATAGGAGTGCTCAATATTGTGCACCGCGACCAAGGCGGAGAGGAAAGCGAGAGAACTACGTAATTAATGCATGAGTTTAATTAGGGTAGTTTTGTAAAGTCACGAGATACATTCCTCAATCATAAAATGCCTTGGTTCATGAGATTTGAGATTTGAGCCCTATAAACCGGAAGGGAGGGAGTACTGCACACGGTGTAGTCTAGTCACTTGTTGAAATCTCTAGAAAGGCAAATACCTTTCTGGTTTACAGGGCTATACTACTCCCTCCGTCTAGGTGTGTAAGTCATCTTATGAAAACCAAATAGTCCCAAAACACTTAGGCGCGGTGCATTAACTTCTACCTTGTTTCTTGTTTCTTGACATATCAACTAATAAGAGATGAGAGGTGTGCATGCTTTTAATGACTTGCAACGGCTAGTTCATTGCATGCAATGCTATTAATTAGCAAATAAACATTGGTGACCCCAGGAGCAAAGCGCATGGACCTATGAAGAATGCGTATCAACCAATGGATAATGGAGTTTAATTGTTAAACAATAGCAATTTTGTCTCATGCAAGAGCCTGGCTAGTACTCCAAGGAACCGCACCACGCGAGCATTTGCAACTACCACGTTTGGGTTGCGCTTGGCTCTTCGCCTCTTCGAGAAGACGAATAATGATGTTACTCCTACTTCTACAGTATCGAATCCACTGCTACATGTCCGTCCACCTTGCGCGGGAGGGATAGCGTGTAGCGAAAGCTTCTACTTACTGCTCCTGCCATTGTGTCTATGACAGGTGGGCCCAACAGGTGGTTGGCCCTCCTGTCATGCAGCCAAAGGCAGGTGTATTTAAAACACCGAGCTCAGTCCGCGAGGAGAGGCGTTGTAGTAATCAAATTTCTCGGTCTTGTATGAGTTGTGCGACACATCAAAGCACTTTTCGATATAAGTCTTTTACACATTTCAAATGGGCTGCCGTATGTAGGAGTAGACATATTCTACTGTATGTAGTCACTTGTTGCAATCTCTAAAAGACTTATATTTGGAAAGCGGAGGAGTACAACGCATGCATGCATGCCATGACTTTCCTTTTGATACTTGCATGTGTTGATTTGATGCACCTTGCCAAATTTTGACTATAAATTTAACTAACAAATTTTCATGCATGTCACAAAAAATTATGGGGCTGTTTGGATTGTGACTATGTTTGTCTTATGTTTCCACATTATTTTTCCCACACTTGCCTAACCTGAGTTGCTCAAATTGTTAGACACACTTTGGCTTGCCTAAGGGAATCTTGCCACAATTTTTGTGTCTATGACATGTGGGGTTCACTGCTAATAAAAAATTCTTGTCTTAGGTGTGGCTAATTAAAAAGACTTATATTTAGGAGCGGAGGAGTAGAAAATATAAATAATAATGCATGTTAGGGCAACCCACGTTTCCACTAATTTTAGCCGTGGGCTTGTTCCCAATTTTACGAGGGTGATTGTTCATTTAATGGAGGGACTTGTAGTACCGGACTTGAAAATACAAAGTGTGACTGGCACTTTGTAACACCACTTGGAACAAGCGGGTAGCTATCTCAAAAAAATCAACAACTAAAAAACCCGACACGGCATGTAGTAGTACACAATTTTAAGCGATTGTTTTGATGGAGTGAAAAGGAAAACTACCCCATTACGTATATATAGGCCGGAGCCTCCGCGCTTGCTTGCTAGGGTTGCTCTATTCATGCACTCTCATCCTCTCCAGATCTAAACAAGATAGGGGTAGTAACACTGTCTTTCTCCCTTCAAAAAACACTGGCTTTCTATCCTCACCGTTGGTTACAGATCCGGACGTATCCCCCTCTGCTGGTGAAGGGGAGGAGGGGCAGCATTTAGGCCGTCGTCGACAGCGAGGGAGGAGACCCACTGCCGGCCGCACCGTTATTTCTGGCCGAGCGCCGGCGCGGGAGGTCCTCCGATCCCTTCGTCGTTGCCTGTCGGCGGATCCGGCCTCCCGCCGCCCACCTATCCACATCCCGACGACCTTCAGGTATATCTTCGTTCAAAACCGCCTTAGCTCTACTTCCCCAGCTTGCTACGTCGCTGCATGTGCATCATTTTCTACCTCTCAGCCCCTCTCGATCGGATGGTCAAACTTCACATATTTTTTTTTCTTCTATTGTTAGAGGTAAAGCTACTTCATGGAGTCGAATCTTGTACTCCTCCGTCCAAAAATACTTGTCATTGAAATGGATGTATCTAGATGTATTTTAGTTCTAGACACATCCATTTTGATGACAAATAATCGAGACGGAGGAGTACTTAATTCAAACAAGAAATAAAGTGGGGTGGGGAATTTAGTATGTACATCGGACTTGGTACAAACAGGAAGGAAAGGGGTGAAAGTAGTACAGACTGGTCATCCAACGGTCTCTTGGTGAAAAGGGAAATATAGGGGTAATGCTGTACACAGTGGTATGACCAGGACTAGATTTGCTATCCCACACATAGGAGTAGGTGGCTAGAGTGAAGAAAAATGGGACCAACCCAGATATGTTTCTTGGATGTTTGTTTCTCGGGGCAACAAACTATGAATCACCACTTTATGCCCCTGGCTCCGTTCGGAATAAAGGGGCGGAAAACATAGGTCTTGATGAAAATAGAGGAATAGGAAAGGAATGTAGGTATAAAACTATGGAACAGCAAACCGGAGGAAACTCTCAAGAGAATGTGTTCGGATGGACTACGAAATGTACAGATTTGTTTTTTTAGAGTAGCATGCTTGGCAGTATGAGATGCTATTTGTTTATTCAGCTGCACAGTGACTACTCTTGTTCTCACCTCACGTACCACACATAGGTTGATTTTTTTATTCTGGCAACACAACACAGCAACCTGTCTAACGCATGGCAGCGAGCGCCTGCCTCAGGCTTCCGCCCAAAAAATGAGCAGCGCGTGGATGTTTCTAATCCTATGGAATCAGTACTACCATACCAGCTTTCCTATGAAACACTATTCACCTTTCCCGTGTTCCGAACGGTTGGAAGGGAAAGAATACCGTAGGAATTGTCTTCCTACGAAAATCATGCACCAAACCTGTGAACCGAACGCAGCCTTAGCTGTTCTTAATCTAATGTCCTGGTAAAAATGAAGCCATGCCATTTGTTATAAGCCATGACAAGTTTAGCCAAATGTTTTTCCTATAATTGTTTGAGACTCATTTGTTTCCTCTGTGCCTTTTTGTGCAAACAGGTATATCAATTCACACAGTTCTTTGTTGTGACCTTTGGTGCATTGCACAAAACTCTTCTTAAAAGAAGTGACTTTTGTGCTGTTTAACTGGAATGTCAGAATGGAACAGTTGGTTCATTTTGGTGGAACTGCACAAAGGGAGATATGTGTTCCAATCCTCATCATCCATATTGGCTCCATAACCTTCCATTAGGTAAGAATGATATTTAATGCATGTGTTCATCTCTATTTTCCGACTGCCATGAGAAAATAATGCTGTTTTTTTACTAGTACACTTGTACTCCCTCACTGACAAAACCAATTCTGAATTAGAAGGCCAATCATGTACTTGGTTTCACCAACTGGTGAGGAGAAAGAAAGCGAGCATGAAGAGAAAGAAGAAGAAGAATAAACAGTGCCAAAGGCGATCTTCTTTGAAGCCGGAGGCCTCGATCGAGGCCATTCAAGGGCTCCAACAATGACTACCTTACATGTGAGACAATCCTCGAGGAGCCCTTCCACTTCTGCTGTCTCACTTAATTAATTAGGAGTACTTAAGTACCACTAATTTATTCTGCCTAATTTTCTGTTGGAGTTAAACAAATCTTTAGTAGGACCCTATGCTGAATCATATGCGTGTGTATGTTTGTCTATGGAGGTGAATCATGTGGTGGAGCAGGGAGGAATATTATTAGTGTCATGACATAATAGTGCTATTGTTTTTCATGTCAATTTATTGCCATTGGTTCAATGAGGCAATGTTTTGCATATTGTCCATCATGAATTTGATGCTCTTGTTTGAGTAATATGCTAATGTCTTCCTATCCTTTCTCACTAAGCTAATGAAGGTTTCACCTTGTTCCTACTTGTGCAAACAGGGATCATGTTGTGCCAATCATACATTTTAGTGGAACTACACAAGACAATACAATGAACTGTATCCCAGCCAGTGTTTTAACTCTGCTGGAAGTTCTTGATAATCTTTCGATATAATCTCAGCACTGGTAAACAAGAGTGATTTCAACCATACATTTGAAGTGCACAAAAATATATACTATTGTGTGATTCCAGTGAGTGCTTTATCATCTCTTATGGGACTACATGAATAAGCTTTTTTCTCAGGTTGGTACGGGCCTAAGGCCTTCATCCATATTAGTTTCTTTGTCATCTCTATTTGTATCGTGCTACTGTCATGAGAAACTCCTTTATCTTTGCACGTTAAAGTTTTGCAACCTATGATAAATGGCAATGCTTTGAGTGTTGAGTTGAGCTAATTGGCACTGATTAAATAAACTAATACCTCTCTTTAAGCAAGACTACTATGTTGCTAACTTTACCCATTAAGATAATGAGGGTGCTTCTATTTGTTAGTGTATGTTTCATCAACTAGTCCCACTATTACAGTAATCTCACTCTCTGAATATATGTGCCAACAGGGATGCTCGATTTTGGTGGAACTGCACAAAAACTTTGGGTGTTTCATTGCCTCGACAGCTTCCGTCCTTTCCTGTCAGTCACTAATCTCTGCTTGCTTTCTTCCTTTGCTGTCAGTCGCTTGGCTTATCTCGGCTTCCAGTCAAAGGAAATAGTAATTGATATGCTACCTCACACAGGTTGGTACTGGTCTTTATCCTGATTATTGTGCCTATCATATGTATTGGTAATTTGGTATTGTGCTACTGTTTGCCGATTTCATAAAGGAGTAATTTGGAGCTGAACTTCATGGGCAAATCATTACATCGGGTGATTTCAGTAGAACTGCACAAAATGATCAGATGGACAGGTACTTATGCTGCTGCTATGTACTCCAAAGTTCACTCAGACAAGCATCGATGTTGACAAGAAGTGCCTATATTCATTCGAGTATCAACCGGCGTCAACCAATTGTCAAACTCCAAGTATTAGGAGAGTGAACGCCAAAAATATTGCTTGGTGCATAGCCCAGAAAAACGCACTCCACTCTTTGGTCCCAACTTGTGCCTTTTGGTTATCGGCACATATGGTAGCGAACTATATGGCATGGAGTCTAAAGATTCCAGACAAGTTGGTTGACATGTATATTCATCTGGCACTTAATCAGTCTGCATGCCAAGGATGCTCCATTTCAGTTGAACTGCACAAAAAATTTGGGTGGTTCATTTTCTCAACCGCCTCCTTTCTCGTCTACAATGTAGAATTTTGGCGAGATCTGGGACCAAGATGAGCCGATAAACTAGTTGGATGAAAGTAGTGGCCAAGTTGCTCAAACCTCCCTCAAGACGAGGCCACTATTTGAGGATAAACCTACAAGCAAAGTTCAGATTATGCATGCTGCCTCTTATGTACTCGAAAGTTTACTCGTACAAGAACTAATTTTAGCAAGAAGTACTTCCGATTGAACACCATTTACCAGTCTGTACCCTAGGTAATTAAAGTTTGTCCACGGATCATATTGGCTGTGATCTCAATCATTTGGATGCATAAACATATTGAACATGTGTATATCTGAATCTTTTTGTGAATTATGTATGAATATTGTCGTGTGATCTATCAATCATTTGGATGCATGATATGCCGAGCTTGTGTATATATGAATCTTTTGAGTTGTTGATAGTGAATGTTGGCTATGAATATGAGCGTGTCCTGTGAACCTGAGTTTGATATGAATGTTTACCTTTTCTGTTGTATTTGTGTGTGAACTTGTTAGTATGCCTCTTGTGGGGTATAAAACGCATGTCTCTTATAAAAGTAATGCTGTGTCCAATTTATGTTTTCCTTCTAACCACATTATATATATTTATATTATTACTATTATCGTATATTCTATAGAGACTTATATATACATTATAAAAAATATCACGTGTTATTAACTTATAAAGGTAAATGTTTAACGGAAGTTGGCAAGGAAAATCCTGGTTGTTTTTGACTCACGGGCAAGGAAAATCCTGGTGATTGCGTACAAAAGCTTGCGAAGATTTTAAGGACCAGTTTAATAATAAGCGCTCATTTTATTTTGAGCAATAACTCATAATTTCTTAATTATATATATATATATATATATATATATATATATATATATATATATATATATATATATATATATATATATATGTGCCTCTCGGTTTATTCTTTGATATTAATTGCTCCTTCTAACATAACATTATATATATAACGAGCCCACCTAATACGTGTATTTCAAGGAAGTGCAAATGGGCTGGGATTTCTTAGAAAATATAAATGGGCCTGATTGAGCGAAATTATTTGTTCACCCAGCCCAGCAAATGGACTGTACATTCTAGAAAACATGGGTTAAATATATGCCATATTTTTGCAGGCTGACATGTGGGCCAATAGGTCGAAGCCTACGCAGGGCGTTGTAAAATTGGTCAACAAATGATTGTGTCATCCACAACCATTGGATTTATATCCAACGGCCGACATGCACCTTCAATCTCTCGTCTTCTTCCTCCAGCATCGCCGGGACCGCCTGGTCCGGCCTCCGGCGGCTAGCGGCTCTGCTTAGCACGTTTCGCTGCGTAGCACTACCCCACCATCGGCCAGGCTATCCCTCCACCCCTCGACACCTCCTGTTATTCTCCACAGACTACAGCCCAACACCGCAACAGAACCAGTTATAACCCTTCTCCTCCTCTCAATATGCGACTCCACTGCCGTGTTTTCCCATCTCTGAGTCGTCCCCGTCCGGGGCCTCGCCGTCGTCCACCGCCTCGCTGCGTTCAGTGCGGCGTGGTCAACAAACGAGAGTCATCGGAAGAGGACTGTACCTGGAGAGCCTGACGGCTAGGAACCATGAGGTCCATGGTCACCCGCAAGAAAAGTTCCTCCTTATTAAGCTGAAAAAAATGTTTCCTCCACCTGATAGCTGGGACCCACCGGCTGTATCTTCGCATGGAAGGAAGTGTCTCCTTGTTTTGCGAAAAAAATTATTCATCCGTTGACGGTGGGACCCGTCGAGTTGGTGGTGACTTGTGGGCCTACTAAGTGGGCGATGTACGCATACGACTTTGTCAACAATCAACAAATGATTCTAGCAGCTGGACCGTTGGATGTTAATCCAACAGCCGTGCTCCTTCTTCAACCTCTGTTCTTGCTCCTGTCTCCTGTGGGCGGCACCGCGACTGTGATGCCGTGCATCCGAACTAGTGAAGTTTCCCACTCCTCTCCATCTGCGACCCCACTGCCCCGTCTTCCCCATCTCCGGGTCATTCCGGTCAGGTGCGCTCGACGCAGTGTGGTCAGCGTGGTCAACAACCGAGAGTCATTGGAAGATGACTGTCGTGAGAGGTGACGGTGGGGCGCTGACCACGCCCATGGGCGCATGCATGCAGCGGGCACGCGGCGAGGTCAGCGTGGTCAAGGAGCGACTTACATCTGAAGTATACTGTACGTGGAGAGTCTCAGCTGGGTCCACGGCCGCAGCAAGTAAGTGCCTCCTTATTATGCGGAAAATAATGATTCCTCCAACTGACAGCAGGGACCCACTGGAAGGGCCACCGTATTTTGCGAAAAAATGTTTGCCCCTTGACTGCTGGGACCCACCTAACGGGCCACCGTATTTCGTGAAAAAAACGTTCCCACCGCTGTCAGCTCGGACCCACCGGAAGTGCCTCCTTATTACGCAAAAAAATGAATACTCCCCCAGCTAGCTGGGACCCACCTTGGTGGGAGGCTGACTTGTGGGCCTACTAAGTTGATGGGGACGAAGGGCTTTGTCAACTTAGTCAATATGAACGATTCTAGCTCCAGTGACCGTACGATGTCCATCCAATGGCCGTAGTGCTTCTTCAACCTCTGGTATTCTTGCTCCAGCCGCCCAAAGCAGCGCCGGTTGTGCCGCATGCTCCTGCCTCTCGTGGCCGGCTGTGCTGCCACGGAGGCCTCACCGCCCCCTACTATTCCCACCGCTGGCCAGGCCCTGCGGCGGCGGCAGCCTCACACCGCAGCCGAACCAGTGAACCCTCGTACTCCTCTCCGCGCGGGCTTCCACTGTCGCGTCTTCCCCGGCTCCGCGTCGTCCCCTTCCTAGGCCTCGCCGTCGTCCACCGCCGTGGTGCTCTCCGCGCGGCGTGGTCAACATTGTCAAGGAACGACTTCCATCGGAAGAGTACTGTACATGGAGAGGCTAACAGCTGGGTCCACGGCCACATCCCAGTTTTTTTGTGATTTGCCAAGTAAGTCGCTTTGTCAGGCCTGTTGGGCTGCAAATCTTTCAAGATGAGGAGAGCTTTCATTAATTTGGCGAGAAAATAGCCCATCGGTAATGAGAAATGGGATGTACATTTGTAAAACACATCAAACCGACAATTAGTTTCAAATATCTTTTTTCTTTCATTTTGAGATTTTAAATTACATTAATTTTTATGCATGGAGAATTTGTTGGATTTTATATTGTTATACATTTATTTTTAAAATCAGTTTGAATGTGAGTCTAAATTTCGGGATTAAAAACAGTTCGGACCGCACCGAAATATGCAAAATTTCGTATAATCTTTTTACTGTGGCCACAATATGAGCTGTAATGCTAACAAAAAGAATATGGGCTAAAAAACCTTAATAATTAGCAAATGGGCTGTAAATTATTAGAAATAATAGCAGATGAGCTGGATGCTGTTTTCCACAGTTTGAGGCTTTCCTAAAAAAAGGTTGATGCACAAGCAGTGACTGTTGGATGGCCATCCAACGCCATCGTGCTTCTTCAATCTCTGCTCTTCCTGTTCCAGCCGCTCAAACAGGCACCGGCGGGACTGCCTGGTCCCTCCTCCCCGCGGCCGGCTCTGCTGCTGCATGAGCCTCACCGCCCACCGTACTCCCATCGCTGGCCTAGCCATCCCTCTACTCACCCACACCTGCTGTTATTCTCCGGCGACGGCAGACGAACCAGTAAACCCTCGTACAGTCATACTCCCCTCCGTGTGGGAAACAACTGCCGAGTCTTCCCTGCCTTCGTGTCGTTCCGTTCCTAGGCCTCGCCGTCGTCCACCGCCCTGGTGCTCTCGGCGCGGCCTGGTCAACGTGCTCAACGACCGACATGCATCTGAAGTGGACTGTATGTGGAGAGGCCGATAGCTGGGTCCACTGCCGCACGCAAGGAAATGCCTCCTTATTACACGCAAAATAATGATTCCTCCACCTGACATCAGGGACCCACCGAAAGGGCCTCTGTATTTCGCGAAAAAACGTTACCGCCGCTGACAGCTCGGACCTACCAGCTATATCTTTGCACGCAAGGAAGTGCCTCCTTATTACGCACAAAAAAATGAATACTCCCGCTGTTAGCTAGGACCCAGTATAGTGGCAGGCTGACTTGTGGGCCTACTAAGTTGACAGGGACGGAGGGCTTTGTCAACTTAGTCAATATGCACGATTCTAGCTCCAGTGACCGTACGATGTCCATCCAACGGCCGTAGTGCTTCTTAAACCTCTGGTCTTCTTGCTCCAGCCGCTCAAACCAGCGCCGGTCGTGCCTCGTGCTCCTGCCTCCCGTGGCCGGCTGCGATGCGGCGGAGGCCTCACAGCCCCCTACTACTCCCACCGCTGGCTAGGCCATCCCTCTACTCATCCACACCCCCTGTTATTCTGCGGAGACGGCAGCCTCACACCGCAGCGAACCAGTGAACCCTCGTACTCCTGTACGCGTGGGCATCCACTGCTGCGTCTTCCCCAGCTCCGTGTCGTCCCCTTCCTAGGCCTCGCTGTCGTCGACCGCCCTGGTGCTCTCGGCGCGGCGTGGTCAACATGGTCGAGGCGGCTTCCATCGGACGTGGATCGACGTGGAGAGGTCGACAGCTGGGTCCACTGACGCAGCAAGGAGGTGCCTCCTTATTACGTGCAAAATAATTATTCCTCCACGGCGGTGGGGACCCACGGACGGGCCACCGTGTTCAAAAAAAACCGTTTGCCCCGACTGCTGGGACCCACCAGCTACATCTTCGCACGCAAGGAAGTGCGTCGGGCAAAAAAACGATTCGCCCCATTGCTGGGACCCACCGGCTACATCTTGCGAGCAAGGAAGTGCGGCGGTCGGGACCCACCTGGTGAAGCATCGTGGCGTTGTCATTCTGGTCGCGAACATATGCGTACATATATCTTTGGTGGATGTAAGCGGCGCGCGTGTCGTAGTAGAGGCGGCGCGCACATAGCATGTACCGCGTCGTCACGGCGGCCGTGGTGCAAGAAAGAAAATCTGGCCGCGTATGTGTACATATGGGTGGGATCTCGACGCCTACTCGCGCATCACGTATGGCGGGGCTCGTGTACATGGCTGGGTCGGAGCGGGAAAGCGTCGTCGTCGTGTTCATGGGGAGGCAGCGAAATCGTCGTGTTCATGGGAGGCAGCGGAATGCGTCGTGTTCATCGGGAGAGCAGCGGGCAGCGTGGGAGCCAACCGGCTGGGTCGGAGCGAAATGCGTGGTCATGTTCGCCGGGAGGCTTGGATGGAGCGGGCAATGGAAGCGAGGCTGGCGCACCGCCTAGCGGAGAAGCGGACCTCCACGTTCGGAGCAGGGTCTGGTGATCGGGAAGGGTGTGGCGTGCCGCAAAAGCGGAGAAGCGGACCTCCTACGGTTTGAAGCGAGGTCCTATTGATTGGGAGGGTGTGGCGTCTTGCAAAGCAGACGAACCATACCTCCTACGGTCAAAGCAGGGGTCTGTTGATCGGGAGGGTGTGGCGTACCGCCAAAGCAGATTTAAACGGACCTCCTATGGTGAAAGCAGGGGTCTGTTCGCCGAGAGGTGGTGTGGCGTGCAAAAGCAGGACTCCACAGGATACTGTTCATCTCCACCGTCGACCTTCTCCAGCCTCCATGGGCTACCGTCGACCTCCTCCAACCTCCACGGGCTCCTGTTCATCCAGCCTCCACCGCGCGCTACTCCACCGGCTACTGTTCAACTACCCCTCCACGGGCACCCCTCCACCGTCTACTGTTCATTCAGCCCTCCACACCATGGGGTCCTGTTCAACCACCCCTCCACGGGCACCCCTCCACCGTCTACTGTTCATCCAGCCCTCTACCACACCACGGGGTCCTGTTCATCCAGAGGCAACGCCACCGCTCACTATTCATCCAAACCCCATAGCGCTCCTTGTTCATCAATCGATTGGCTTGATTAGCAGCGATGGCGAAGAATCGCTCAATCGGTTTCGATTAACAGCCATCGATCGATCGCTCGGGTTCGATAACACGTAGCTGCGGTGCAATCGCTCGGGTTCGATTAGAGCCCAACGCCTCGCTTCGGGTTGATTAGAATAACGCCTCGAACACACGCAGCGTATGTGTACGAGAGAAAGCAGCGCATCGCTTCGGCCCCGACCTCCCACCGTAACAGGAACTCCACGAAATTTTCCTCGCCCTCGCTTCTACCATGGTTTTTACATCATGGACAGCCCAAAGAATGTCATGCAGCTGCGTCTCCGGCCCGCCCGGACGAAAAGCCCATTTCTGTCATGATTTTTTGTCATATAAGTAGGAGCCCACCACATCTATGATGATACCGGGTTTTGTCACAATTATCGTCATAGAAGTGTCATATGTATGACATAATTTTTTTTCGTTCGGCCCAAAAATGTCACGGATGTGTCTTTTTTTGTAGTGGGAGCTAACCTTCTTCACGGTTCCGCCCAAGCTGCTGGCGGGGGCTAAGCTGGTGTCCCTCCACATTCATATTGACAAGCTCACGTCCTAAATGATTCTCTGATTGCCTTACATTTATCTTAGTAATATGCTAATATAGGGGCTAGCTCGGTCTACTTTAGCTTAAGAGATGGTGGGTTTTGGTGGCGATGCAGCAATTACTTCGACATCAGATCATCAATTAAAGTAATTTCCAACTGTCGAACGTATATTTTGTCTGTTGGATATAAAGTTCCTTTGCACTACAGGATGCTGCTAACGCGACACCATGATCAAAGACCCTTGAGAAACGTATGCGATGCAATAATGCATAAGCATGATGTATGAAAACTATCGAGAAATGTATAAAAGCGTTTGTGATGGCGGATGCATCAAACATTGTTCAGGTTTTAGTTGCATATCGATGAGGAGGAACAAAAGCGGGCTGCGGATGAAGGCATGTGCGATACACAGCATACGGTTCACTCGGATGAACTGTTTGTGATTAGGCAACACAAAAGCGATCAACCAGATCTAGGTGTGTGTGATTGAGGGCATACGCTTGGAAGGATTAACTGTTTGCTATTAGGCAACAAAGCGAAGCAGGTCAGCCGGATATAAGTGTCTGCGATTGATGGCATACACTTCACATGGATGAACTGTTTGCGATTAGCCACAACAATCTGAAACAGTTAGATAGATCAACGTGTGTGCGCTAGACTGGCACACACATTCTAATTAAAAGAACCGTGCGCGATGGTGCTGACATTGCCTATTGTGGTGCACCCTATGGTGCAAACACCACGTACGTGGCCGAGAAGGCATACATGCCCACGTTACGCCTTCCAGGAATAGTGCTGCACTTATAACCGTCAGTAAATTTTGAGCATGCGTCCCGTCACAATTTTTTTAGAAGAACAGGGAGGCCGCATCCCATCACATTCCAAATTGCAAACCTATCCACACCGATCAAAACCTAAACGGTTTCCCACTTAGGAGCGTATTACTACTCGTTTATAGATACTACTACTCCAAGATGACTGCACATTCCTCCTCAACTCCTTATCCACAAAAACAAACAAGTCAGTCATCATCGTTCCCTTGCGTCTGCCCTGGCCAGCGTGAGTTCTGGTTTGAGAGATTGCCACTAGGGAGAGGTGAGCCTGGAAGCGGAAGCACGAGAGATGTCCCCCCTCGCCGCGAAAGCAGCCAACATGTCCTGCCGCGTGGCCGTAGCAGCAGAGAGGTCCCGCCGCGCCGTCGATGTAGCAGACTGGTCCGGCCGCACCGCGGAAGCAGAAGAGATGTCCCGCCGCGCCGGGAATGCAACAAAGATATCCTCCCGCATAGTGGCGGCCTGGGAAAATGTCTCGTGGGCAAGCGAGGACTCTTACAGGCGCATGCATGCCCTCGTCCTTAGGCAGATGGATCAGATCTCCAGGTGGGCGAGGTTGCCTGAAAGCCTCGTTTGAATAGTCTACCGGCGTCATCCGACAACTAAATGAGAGCAATGCAAAGCTCCAGGCCGAGCGCGACCTGCCGAGGGCGAAGATCGTCAGAAGTGTGGGGCAGCAGGAGAAGACCACTACCTTTTTGGAGAGGACCGGCGTCATCATTGAGAAACTTATGGACGAGAATGCCATGTTGCGCATCGAGCACAGAAGGCTGGTGGAGGAATCCGTGGATGCTCTCAAGCAGCATCTTGAGGACAAGAAAGAGCTCATCGCCACTCGCCGCGGAGACTAGTTCCCGCGGCCTGCAACAACGTATCAACACAGTAGAGATCAGCGAGCCAGATCGTTGTCTTCCTTCTTCTTTTGCCCTTGTGTATTTCGGGCGTTGCCGCATGTGGCTTTTTTAAATTATGTTCCTAAATATGTAAGACAATTAGTATCCACTGTCATCGTCCTTATATTCATCATGCTTGCGATGATGTTATATAGGTCCGTCAGATCTTACATCAAGATCGTGCAAAAATTTCTTTTCTTGATTCTCATTTTCTTTCTTAAATCTCAGTCCAGTGAGACATATAGCCACGCCGTAGAACAGGTGCTCGGGCGCCATTAATGGGGATGTTGGGAGGGAGGTGCGCGGCGGGTAGCGGTGAAAGGGCTCTCCTCCCGATGAGCACGCGCAGGGGGTCTGATCGCACGCCTCCCGTACTGAAATAGCTACCCCGCAAGGCACCTCCTAGCCAATAAAAAAAGGGGACGCGTGGTGGCACATAATTGGTAAGTAGAACGCCCACGGTTTCAATAATACTCGTGTTTCCGATTTGTAACGTGACAAAACTTGTTCCAAAATGACTTTGTTGATTGTTAATCTGTGCGCCTTGGCAAATCGGACAGAAAAATTACCACAATATGTTGGTGCCATGTCATGACACCATGCCAAGTTTCATGATTTTCAAGCGTGTTTGGGATTTACAGGAATTAAAAAACCAAGTTTCTCAATCTTTCCGACCGAGCCACGACACCCAGATGTTTGAATTTCATTCCCATCTCTTGCATAGGACCTAGAAATTCACCCAAGGACACCCATGTGGTTTTTCAAACAACTTTGGTGCACTGGAGCCCGTGCTTGTAGTTCAAATTTGAATTATGCACACTAAATGCACATAAACTCAATTAATGCATAAAAATGCCAAACAAACCTGGAATAATTCCAAAATTTAGCATGATACTTATATTTGGTCTAATCTGCCTGTGTAAAAAGATTAAGGGGGGAGAAGGCAGTGTATGTATGTCGTTTTGCACACGGAGGTGGCACGTTCCCTCTCGGAACCACGAGCCATCTTGACGGAAACTCCGGTTTGCAAGAAGCTTACACCAAAACTTGTCCCAACTCGGCCAAAAAAATTACCGCAGCATGTTGGTGCCATGTCATGACACCATGCCAAGTTTAATGATTTTCAGGCGTGTTTTCGATTTACAGGAATTAAAAAACCAAGTTTCTCAATATTTCCGGGCGAGCCACGACGCCCAGATGTTTGAATTTGATTCCCATCTCTTGCATGGGACCTAGAAATTCACCCAAGGACACACATGTGGTTTTTCAAATAACTTTGGTGCACTGGAGCCTGTTCTTGTACTTCAAATTTGAATTAAGCACATTAAATGCGCATAAACTCAATTAATGCATAAAAAATGCCAAACAGACCCGGAATAATGCCAAAATTTAGCACGGTACTTATAATTGGTCTAATCTGCCTGTGTAAAAAAATTAAGGCGGGAGAAGGTAGTGTACGTATGTCGTTTCGTACACGGAGGTGGCATAGTCCTTCTTAGAACCACGAGCCTTCTTGACGGAAGCTCCGGTTTGCAAGAAGCTTACACCAAAGCTTGTCCCAATTCAGCCAAAAAAATTACCGCAACATGTTGGTGGCATGTCATGACACCATGCCAAGATTCATGATTTTCAGGTGTGTTTTGGATTTACAGGAATTAAAATACCAAGTTTCTCAATCTTTCCGGGTGAGCCACGACGCCCAGATGTTTGAATTTCATTCCCATCTCTTGCATGGGACCTAGAAATTCACCCAAGGACACACATGTGTTTTTTCAAACAACTTTGGAGCACTGGAGCCTGTGCTTGTAGTTCAAATTTGAATTATGCACATTAAATCCGCGTAAACTCAATTAATGCATAAAAATGCCAAACGAACCTGGAATAATTCCAAAATTTAGCACGAGACTTATATTTGGTCTAATCTGCCTATGTAAAAAAATTAAGGTGGGAGAAGGTAGTGTACGTATGTCGTTTCACACACGGAGGTGGCATGTTCTCTCTCGGAACCACGAGCCTTCTTGGCAGAAGCTCCGGTTTGCAAGAAGCTTACACGAAAGCTTGTCCCAATTCGGCCAAAAAAATTACCGTAGCATGTTAGTGCCATGTCAAGACACCATGCCAAGTTTCATGATTTTCAGGCGTGTTTTGGATTTACAGGAATTAAAAAGCAAGTTTCTCAATCTTTTTGGCGAGCCACAGCGCCAGATGTTTGAATTTCATTCCCATCTCTTGCATGGGACCTAGAAATTCACCCAAGGACACACATGTGGTTTTTCAAACAACTTTGGTGCCTTTGGAGCATGTGCTTGTAGTTCAAATTTTAATTATGCACATTAAATGCCCAAAAACTCAATTAATACATATTCTACTGATAGTATGGCAACTCTCAGTTAACCTGATCAAGATCCTCCTTATGTGTGTTGTAGGGAAACAATGGGAGACACTGTGGTTTACCATCGAGGTTTGTTCAAGCAGGGTCCTTTGGCTAATAGCACATTATTGTGCAGTTGCAGGAATCATTCTAATATTTAGGTTTCTTACAATTTGGTCTTGCACATGTAGGTCCTGCTGTCAGAGGCTTAGACCCATCGCTCGACCCATTTGCATATGGGGAAATGAGATGTCCATGAATATCAGTCAAGTCAAGAAACTCAGAAAGATTGTTAGGATGAAGAAACTTGCGACGAATAACAACAAGATCTTTGTCTGCACAATGAAGAAGAAATCAGCCAACTATAGGATGGTACCAACTCTTTTACCTTGTTTTTACCCCTTGCGCCATTTCAAAATTTACATCAGGGATTTATGCGAAGCTTTGTTTTCAATACTTTTCAAAGCAGTTCACTGATGATTAGCTCTCAAACCACCTGCATGGTCAAGAGGTGAGGAAGGTATTCATTCAACACCCACGGTACAATAATGAAGTCTTGCTGAAGAGGACGAAGGTTGGGCGGGCAATTATCCATAGCCACTGGCCTAAAGTTGCAAGGACATTCAACATCACTTTGAAGGCTCAATATTTGCCTTCCGCCTGCGATTTCCGAGATGAGATTCATCTGTCTATTTACCGTGTATGATGATACTTTCCAAAGGTTTTTGACGCTGCATGTGAAACTTGGTGCTATTGTGTAATGGCGTAACTAAGTGCCGAAGCTGTCTGATGTAATTCAATTATGAAATTCTGGTTGCTTTTATACGGATATGAAATATCTGTCGTGTTTTATAAGAAATATCAGTTTGATTAGTACATGGATTATCAATAATAAGCTAATTACCCTGCTTATTGGGGTTTTCTATTGCAAACAGTTACTCAGACAGCATCATGGGCGATGAACTCAAACAACCCACACGGTTTCTAGAAAGTAGGCGTGTTCGATCAACTAACAATCACACACGACTTCCGGCAGCGAACTGTTTCCTTTAGGCCACCTTGCACGAACGTTTCCAGATAAAGAACTGTGTGGGATGTACATACCTACGGAAATGATTTTTTGGGATTCATCGTGTGGGATGTACATACCTACGGAAATGATTTCTGGGATTCATCGTGTGGGATGCACATACCTATGGAAATGATTTCTGGGATTCACCGTGTGGGATGTACATACCTACCGAAATGATTTTTGGGATTCACCATGTGGGATGTACATACCTACGGAAATGATTGGTTTTAGATGCCTCGCCCGATCGCACACGACCCCAGCCTGGGTCCCAGGAGGGCCTATCCCCAACGATTTCTGGGTCGTGTGGGAAGGACCCCCTATCACCCACACTCACTTGGCAACGGTTCCAAATGCCGTCGCGGAAAGGGGTTAAAAACCGTTTGTTTAGCACATCACTGTACCAGTGTTGGGTAGGAAGTATAACAGCTTATATGCTTGTTTGTTCAGGAAGTGTTGCATACTTGTGCGAGTTGACGCGACACATCAAAGTAGTACTACTACTAGTAGTTCTCCCTCTGATCCTAATTTCTCTGCGCATAAGTCGAGGCGCAGATACCAAGGAGGGCCTGGTTGTGTCTATACTTGGACAACTCACCCGACTGCACACCAGGCAGCCGAAGCTCGTGTCGTGTTGGTGCCTTGTGCGGCCAGCACATTAACCAAAACCTCACGCCTCCAGCTTAGCCTCCACGTTTTAAACTTATCAATCTCAAGGCCAAGGAGCAAAGTGAAACCTATGATCGGGCCAATCGGATGGTTGAGAACACTACAATTCGTAGCTACAAATGCGTGTGTGTTAGAGGATGAGTGTGTGCGTGAAACTCTTCGCTTCCTGTATAACATACTAAACTCAGAGTACAAGTGTATGTGGGTGGCATCAACCTAGGGAGCTAGAGATGGTGCGTGCGAGAAGTCCCGAGAGATAGGTGTAATGCGTCTGAAAAAAGACTAGTCTATAGCTCGCCATGAGGCTATTCCTGTCGAATGCCCCAATAACCGTAAGATATGTATCTGACGGTGACATTTATTGCACGTACACAACAGTAGAAAAATAACTACCATGGAATATGCTACACCACGATCGAGAACACGTGCCCACGTTACGCCATCCGAGAATAGTGTCGCACTTCGAAACTAGAATTGTCAATAAATTTTGAGCTTGCGTCTCATCACATTCCAAATTACTACTACCACACTATATTTAATTGCAAACCTGTTCACACTGATCACAACCTAAACGGTTTGACACTTAGGAGCGTATTAGTACTAGGTTACAAATACTACTATGCCAAGATGATTGCACATTCCTCCTCAACTCCTCATCCACAAAACAAACAAGTCATTCATCATCCTTCCTTGCGCGTACGCCATGGCCAGCGTGAGTTACAGGTCGAAGATTACCACCAGGGAGAGGCGAGCATGGAAGCGGAAGCATGAGAGATGTACCGCCTTGCCGCGAAAGCAACCGACATGTCCCTCCGCACGGAAGTAGCAGCACAAAGGTCCTATCGCGCCGCCGAAGCAGCACGGAGGTCCCGTCGCGCCGTCGATGCCGCAGACTGGTCCGGCCGCGCCGCAGAAGCAGTAGAGATGTCCCGCCGTGCCGCGAATGCAGCAGGGATGTCCCGCAGTGCCGTGGCGGCCTGGGAAAATGTCTCGCGGGCATGCAACGACTCTTAAAGGCGCATGCATGTGATCGTCCATAGCCAGATGGATCAGATCTCCGGCTGGGCGAGGTTGCAGGAAGACATGAAAGCCTCGTTTGAACAGGCTACTGGCATCATCCGACAACTAAGGGAGGGCAATGAGAGGCTCCGGGCCAAGCGCGACCTGCTGAGGGTGAAGATCGTCCGACGTGCAGAGCAGCATGAGGAGACCAGTGCCTTGTTGAAGAGGACCGGCGTCATCGTCAAGAAACTTATGGACGAGAATGACATGCTCCGCATCGAGCGCCAAAGGCTGGTGGAGGAATCCGTGGATGCTCTCAAGCAGTGCCTTGAGGGCACGACCGAGCTCATCGCCGCTCGCCGCGGAGACTAGTTCCCGTGGCCTGTAGCAACACATCAAGAAAGTAGAGATCAGTGAGCCAGATCGTTGTCTTTCTTCTTCTTTTTCCCTTGTGTATTTCGGGCGTAGCCACATGTGGCTTTTTAAATTATCTTCCTAATTATGTAAGACAATTATTATCCATTGTCATCGTCCTTATATATTCATCAGTCTTGCTATAAGTTGCAGTAGATGCTATATAGGTCCGTCGGATCTTACATCAAGATCCGTGCAAAATTTTCCTTTTTCTCTCTTAAATCTCAGTCGAGTGAGACGTAGCCACGCCATTAAACAGAGGCTCGGGCGCCATTAATGGAGACCTTGGGAGAGAGGTGGAGGGTAGATGGAGGTCAGAGGGCTCTCCTCCCGATAAGCACGCGTAGGGGTCTGATCGCACGCCTCCCGTACTCAAATAGCTACCCTGCACGACGCCTCCTAGCTAATAAAAAAAGGGGACGCGTGGCGGCACGTAAATGGTAAATAGAACGCCCACGGTTTCAATAATACTTGTGTTTCCGATTGTAACGTGGTAGCACTTGTTCCAAAATGACTTTATTGATTGTTAATGTGTGCGCCTTCGCTAATCGGACAACAAAATTACCACAGCATGTTGGTGCCATGTCATGACACCAAGCCAAGTTTCATGATTTTCATGCGTGTTTTGGATTTACAGGAATTAAAAAACCAAGTTTCTCAATCTTTCCGGGCGAGCCACGACGCCCAGACGTTTGAATTTCATTCCCGTTTCTTGCATGGGACCTAGAAATTTACCCAAGGACACACATGTGGTTTTTCAAACAACTGTGGTGCACTGGAGCCTGTGCTTGTAGTTCAAATTTTAATTATGCACACAAAGGTGACGCGTTCCCTCTCAGAACCACGAGCCTTCTTGAGAGAAACTCTGGTTTGCAAGAATCTTATTCCAAAACTTGTTCTTATTCGGCCAATTTTTTTACCACAGCATGGTAGTACCATGACATGACACCATGCCAAGTTTCATGATTTTCAGGCATGTTTTGGATTTACAAGAATTTGAAAATCAAGTTTCTCGAAGTTCTTGGCCGAGCCACGATGCCCAGATGTTTGAATTTCATTCCCATTTCTTGCATGGGACCTAGAAATTCACCCTAGGACACACATGTGATTTTTCAACCAACTTTGGTGCACGGGAGCATGTGCTTGTAATTCAAATTTGAATTATGCACATTAAATGACCAGAAACTCAATTAATGTATAAAAAAGGCCAAACGAACCCGGAATAATTCCAGAATTTATCAGGGCACTCACTACAGGAATCAGGAACTTTGCCATCAGCCATGGTTGATGGCAAAGGCACACATGGCAGACGATAAAGACCTTTGCCGTCAGCACGTCTGACTGAATAGGCTACGACAAAGGCTTCTTTGCTCATGCGCTGGCAGACGACAAGATCCAAAGCTCTTTGTTGTCCGCCAGCCGACCTCAAAGAGCCTGGACGGCACACGTGCCAGCTTAGGTCCGTTAAGGGGTTAACGACGTGCATTGCCGTCGGCTGGGGGACGACAAAGACCTTTGTATCTTTGCCGTCAGCAAGCGGACGACAAATAGCATTGAATCATTGCCGTCGGCCAGCGGACGGCCAAGCGTGCCACATGGCAGCACCTAGGGGGCTGGCCTATTTGGTAGCTTTGCCGTCAGCTGGCTCACGACAAATATTAAACGTTCTTTGCCGTCCGCTGGCCGACGGCAAAGCAAAAAATAGGTAGCCTACTGCCCCAAGTTGCACAGGTAGCTGACACGTGGCATGTTTGCCGTCAACTAGCAGACAGCAGAGCTCGTTGCCGTCCGCTAGCAGATGACAAAGAGTCTATATAGCCCCTGTTTTTTCTGTTTTTCTTGAAATCATTCAATTTGACAGAATTTCACACACACACATACACACACACACACACACACACACACACACACACATATCAAAATACTTTCGACAAGCATACCAACACATATACATATCAAATCATATCCCTGCCATATGGATATGGTCATCCAACACATATACATAGCAGATGGTTTCATCCAACACATATACATAGCCAACATATCCGACAACAAGGATACAATGATTTCATCTATACATACGTATATAGGTAGCAAGTTTTACATTGTTCATAGTACAAAATCTGTAACATCCCAAATTTTCAATTTGGAATGTTATACATTAGGTCATCATGCATATCATATTTTCTCGCATTTTCCGATCCTAGAAATTTCACGCAACTCAAGGACCCTCGGAGAGAGTTGGAAGTTTCATAATTTTCATATTTGGAATTTCCCAAATTTTGGAAATAGGATCATTGGATTATTTAAATTATCTTCATAAAGTTTTCCTATAAAAATATCTTGAGAGGGAATAATATGACTTTCCCAAACAATTAGGAAAAATGAAGATATTATAAATAAACCAAATTTGGGTTTTGAAGATTTATTTTGCTTAGGCAAAAATGAGCTTTTAAAATTTTTTTTATGTATTTTGTTTTTAAAGTTCATTTTGTTCGATTCAATTTTAGGAGTCGGAGAAAATTTGTTTTAATTAATTTGGAGTTCATTTGATATTTATTTTATTGTTTTGTTTTAAATTTTATTTAAAAAAAACCCCCCCTGGACCGAGGCCCAGCCGGCCACCAGCCAGGCCCGGCCCAGCCCGCCTCGGCCCACCTCCTCTCCCTCCTCCTCGCGCCGAGTCCGCTCGGGGCAGGCCGCCGCCGCCCTTGAGTCCCGCCTCGCCCGACTCCCTCGCCCCCCCCAAGCAAGCCCCCCTCCCTCCTTAAATACTCCCCCGGCCCCTCTCCCCTCACATCGCCCTTGCCCGCCCGAGCGCCCCAGGCCTTGGCCGCCGCCGCCGCCCCTCGCCGGAGGGCGCGCCGCGCCATGGAACCCGCCGCCCCTCGCCTCCCGACCCCGCCGCAACCCGAGCCCGGAGGCCGCCGGCGATCGCGGGAGTAGCCACCGCCGCCCGCGCCCGATTCGGGTTTCTTCCCGAACCGTCCGGTTTTTTTAAAAAAAATATGTTGGTTTTAAAAAAAACCTAGATTGGTTTTATTTTTTCGGTTTTCTTATTTAGCGGACGTTCACGAACCGTTCGTTTCAGATTAACGCGTTCGTTAGATTAGATTACATTATGAGCGTTCGCTTTTTAACTCGTTCGTCGTTTTCTTTTAATCGGAATTAAATCCGTGATTTTTCGATTTGATTTGAATCTGATTTTCAAAACTGTTTTATTTCTCGCTCGTTTATCGGAATCAGGTGATTCAAGCGCTGGAGTTTAAATATGAAACCGCCGTTCCGACTACCCTACTTTCACAGAGTTTTGCCACTGTGAAATTTTGACCTAATTTGGATCGCTAGCAGAGGTTTCTCTCTCGAGTTTCGACTTTCGGAGTTTGTTTTGATTCGATTCTTTTGCAACCAGGGTTCTTAAGTTGAACTATCTGGTTAGATCTTTTATTCGAGATTTCCTGTGCATTAGATGAGTACTTATTGTATGCTTGTTGTTTGTCTGCGTTAGATCACCGGGTCGCCGCTTGTTACTTGAATCTCTAGGACTCGCGGATCATCGCAAGGCAAGTAACACTTTGATCATACCCTTCTCATACCCGGTTTATGCATTAGATCTATTCCTCAAACACTTGCATGATTAGGATCTAATTAAATTGTGGGTTTGGGAAGTAGATTGAGTAGTACCTATTACTGTTTTACTTATGAAACCTTGGGAGTTACTTCTCGTTTGCTTGTTCATGCCATGCTATGCTAGTAGGCGTGGATTGGGTGAGTGAATATCCATGACAGATGTGAGATTGTTAATTAATGGTTTATTTAAGGTGGCAACCTAACACACATCTGGGTGGATTGAGGCACTGGTTTCTATCGAGGACTTGCTGTATTTCTTGGACCGCCACCCAGGCTCTAAGGGATCATAAGATTATTCAAGCTGGAAACTTCCGTGTGCAGCCACAAGCCAATTATGGGCTCTGGCGTAGTTGACTAAGTTGTGCGAACTCTTACGGGTAGGCTAGCTGATGTAGGGGATGTAGGTTGAGTGCGGTCTACCCACATGTAAGGTGCTAAGCGCTTACGAAGACTATGTCTCGGTCATCCGTTTCTCAAACACCATGTAGTCACGAGAATCAAGCGGGCGATCGAGTCTTAATGGGGAAAAGTCGCAAACCTCTGCGAGTGTATAAACTAATCATGATTAGCCGTGTCCCGGTTATGGACAGTTGAGTATCCGGTATTTGTTTATCATGTGAATCTCAACATGTTACTTCAAATAAAAGTTATTGGGATTTGATGAGTACTTTTTAATTGGGATTGAGGATCTGTCAACCATCTTCAATGTTTAACAACCACCATGATAGTTAAATAAAATTATTCCTTTGATGTAGGAAAAATCAGCTTTATGCAAATGTAACCGTAGAGCCTTACCACCAGCCAAATATGCATGTAGTATAGGCTTATTCATTCATTGCTCTTTATGTGTTACATTGCGGCATATTCCATGTCTTGACCGTTTTGGCTGCAACTTTTCACGTTGCAGACTTTTGAACGACGAGTAAGGTGTTAGGTCGTGGTTCTATACTCGGTGATGCCGTTGGAGTTGATGGACTCGCTTATCTTCCAAGCCTTCGCTGTTATTATTAGATGGCCTTAAGCCATATTTTTATTCAGTTCCTTGTGGACATCGATGTAATAAGTGTGTGATTGCTACTCTGCTATAAATCCTTGAAATCTTGTGTGGTGTCGGCATTCTTGATCCGAGGGATGACACCGAGCACGAGGCGCTAGATCCATTTGGGTCTGGTCGCTCTGAGAGAATGGTATCGAGCACACGCTGACCGTGAGACACGACCACTAAGTTAAAGCCATAGATCACTCTCTTCTCATTTTCTAACTCCTCATCTTTTCTACTCTCTTTAGGATGGCGGACGCGAAGATCAAGTACACCCAACGGATGAAGGCACACCTTTTGGATTTCACTTGAAGGAAGTTACTAAGTACACGAACATTGGACTACCAAGCTTCACGAACTTTCAACGCCACTCTGCACTGAAGAGGGATTGGAAGATTCATGCTCACGTTCGGGAAGGACATTCGCCCCAATCACCAAGCCAATAGATAGTGTTTTGATTGCACCCACTTGGAGTGCAGGAAGGAGCATGGCAGCTCACATCACCATGGGGCGCATTGGAGAAGTCTATCAAGAAGATCTCAAGGACACCATCTACCAGATTTGCGGACGCCGAGATGACAAGCTGGACGTCGTCAACACCAAGAAGGATAGGTCCATTGCAGCATTCATCCAGGAGTTAAATCAACACATTCGGCCGGGAGAATCAAATGTGCAATGACATGTTGGAGTTCTGAGAAGGCGAAGGAAAGGATCATCGAATTGGAAGGAGAACTAAAGACTACATAAGGACTACATGGGCGAGATCGTAGCTCGGCAAGACACAATAACGATCTTAAGTACGAGATCGAAGAACTCAAGAAGAAGTTGGCGCTCGAGGAATGAAGACCGGTATGTCGAGCATCAAATCGACTACATCAACATTGACGACTCGATTGGATCCAAGTGAACCCGAATTTGAAGGCGAAGCTGGAGCGGACATCATGGAGTCTTCCACGGTTCAAATTAGTAGAAGTCCCCACATATTAGTAGTATTCCTCCATGTAAACATTATAGTACCGCACTTTTGCGATAGTTAGATCGTTGTAAGCCCTTGTTTGATTGAATGAAGTGATTTTGTGTGCATTTGCTCATGTGCATTTGGGTAGTGATTCCCCTTAGACCTCATTCTATTCTATTTTCTCTTCTTTTCTAAACCCTTGAGATGCCTCAGGAGGCGACCCGGATTCGTTTTCCCTTGAGAGATCACCCAATTGATCCAGCAGCGAATACCCTGATTCAAACATTGGTGCGAACAACAACAACAACAACAACAACAACAACCCCGCCACCACCACCACTGCGGATCATCCTTTCGTTTCCTTAGACTGAACCGCGGTGTATTCGATAACACCGAGCCAATTGTAGCATATTCGGCTCCGCAAGATAGGAAGGGAGCTGACTCTGCGGGATGCTGAGATGGTGAAAGAGTGAAGTTTGCAGCACATCAACTTGAAGGACCCATGGCAGCATGGTGGGAGAATTTCACAGCCACTTACCCGTGAACAACTTGTCACATGGGACCAGTTTGACAAGCTTTTCGTACAGCCCATGTTTCAGCAGGAGCCATGGCCATGAAGAAGCGTGAGTTTCGCAACTTCGCCAAGGAGGAAGGACTGTTGGCGATCGTGGATGACTTTAGCAAACTAGCGCGTTATGCCCCGGATAGCGTTGCTACGGATGCAGCTAAGCAGGAGAAGTTTCTAGAAGGACTGAATGATGAGTTCAGCATGCCGTTGATGGTAGCAAGTTTCAATAACTACCAGGAGTTAGTAGACCGAGCCCTCATGATTGAAGGAAAGCAACGACAAATTGAGAACCATAGCGGAAGTATGGACAAGGAAGTATAACTCGGAGCCCAGCGAAGCCTCGTTATACCCTAAATCAGGAATTCAGTTTCAGCATACCCATGGAGGTAATTCGCACAACCATAATGGCACCAAGAATGGGAGCAGGAATGGAGGAAGCAGCGGACAGAACCGCACCAACCCGTCAACACCATCCAAGGTAGACACTGAGTCACATTACTTGCTTTAAGTGCCGCAAGGCTGGGCATTATGCAAATGACTATCGAAGGCCGAATGGAAATGGCAATGGAAGCTCGGAAAGAAGCCCAACCCTTTCAACAGGGGACAAGTGAACCACATTGATGTGGAGGAGGTTGAAGATCAGCCCGATCGATGTCGGTAAGTTTTGGTTAAGTCATTTCTGCAGTTGTTCTTTTTGATCTTGGTGCATCTCATTCATACATATCAAGGGATTTGTGGATAAGTACAAGTTACCAACCCAAGCCCTTAGGTCACCCATGCTAGTAACCTCACGGGCGAGTACATGGCTAGTAAATGGTGTGATCATTGCCACTAAGGATCGGACACTATGTTTTCCCCTCGGACCTAATAGTTACGGAATCCCAAGGATTGGATGTGATATTAGGAATGGATTGGTTATCA
>JAHIAM010005947.1:0-21858 GCA_021605205.1 Aegilops longissima
TGAGGCTTCTGATTCGAATACGATCAGTAAACCGTTCCAAATGGGTTAAGCTAAGATTCAAATACGATCATATAGCCCCCAGTGGCGTTGGTGTTGCCGATCAAAGTGGGTATCGACAGCTATGTTCTCTTTGATTCGAATACGACCTATGTTTGAACAGGAAGCCCTCAAATGACCTTAAAAGTTGTTTAACGACGCTGATTCGAATAGGATCCACGTCGATTACCAAAGGGGTTGAGCTATGATTCGGATACGATCAAGAAGCCCCCAAGTAGGTTCAGCAGTTTGCTAATCAAAAGGGTATCGACAGCTATGCTCTCTTTGGTTCGAATACGACCTATGTTTGAACAGGAAGCCCCCAAGTGACCATATAAATTTTAGCATTGCGTCGATCAAGAGGGTACTGATAGCTATGCCCGATGAGCAGGAAGCCCCCAAGTGACCATAATAAAATAAGTCGTAAGGCAGGATACCCATGTTTTGAACCGTGCATCATGGCAGCAAGTTCCCTTTGGTAACCATTAATTTGTGTGAGATCTCGAACTTGTGAGAGATTAATTCTTTTGAACCAGAAATTCTTAAATCGGATATTGAGATCCTCAAAGCTTTGTAAGGGACAACTTTACCTTGATCCGGGTGTTGAACCAGTTTTGAGAGCTTCAAAGCTTTGCATGAGAAAGATGTCTCTTGAGCTGTATTTTAAACCGGAATCTTCATTTTGAACCAGAAATTTTTTTGACGGCCTTTAAATATTTGCCAATAAAGCAGTAGCCTTCAGGGCCTAGTTATCTTCCCTTCAATGACCCGGAGTTCTTCAATTCATTGAAACCGGCTAATTTTGCCGAGTCATACCATTGTAGCCCCCGAGTCTCAAGATGACTCGAAGTGTTGGCTTGAGATTCTCCATATTTGACCATAGCAGAAGGTGTATATCATTGGCGTTGATAGCGCGATGTGAATCCGCAGAAGGTTGAGGTGACTGCGGCGGGTTATAAATGATCCCGTATGAGCCGTGTCAGCAACTCGGCCAATGGTTCCTTCCAACTGGCTGTTTGAAGTTAACCAAACTGTAGTGGCGGCGAATTGTCACGGCAGATGTCCTAATGTAAGGACTTAGTCGCGAGGCCAACGCATCTATGTGGTAGCTTGAAGGGGTTGAGCGGAATCAAGAGACGCAACACGCAAGACGAGGATTTAGACAGCTTCGGGCCCCGGGAAACATCATCCGGTAATAACCCTTCATGCTGTTTGTGGGTAGGTCTCGTTATGATCATGAGGGAGTCGCCATAAGTCGGCTCTCCTCTTTGTGTCTAGCCCTAGATATTGTTTCTTGTTGCCTGTCCCTCTTTGGGGAGCCCTGCCCCTCCTTATATAAGTTGGAGGGGCGGGTTACATGTGGAGTCCTAGTAGGACTAGGACTAGTCTATCTTTTCTTACAAGTTGAATACAAGTCCGGGTCTTGCTTCCTCTTAAAGGAAATATTCATCGTCCCTTTCCTCTTAAGCCGGCCCACCAGGGTATAAGTCGGCCTGCTGGGCCTTGAGCCTTGTCGCCCGTCTGATCCGCCTGCCGGGTCTCCAGTGAGTCACAAGTCTAGGCGGGTTACATATAAACCGCCATGTCTGGGCGGATCGCTAGTGAGTAGCTCAGCTCCAGCCGGGTCTTCTGGTGAATCGCCAAGTCCAGCCGGGTCATAACTCCGGCCGGGTCATACCGCGGGGTATATCCCCGACACTAGGTGTGAGTAACGCACCTATGCCCTACTCCATCTTCTACTCGCTCGTTTTGTCATTCGAAGCGTTGCAGGCTCATCAGAGTGCGGCGGAGGGGTGGACTCCCTCTGCCAACTCCGTGAACCGCTCAGGCCCCCACGGCAATGGCGGACGTGTTCTATACTCGGAGCCCTACCCCTACAAGGGTGGGGGTCGCCTGGCCGATGGGAACGGCCCGCCCGGGCAAGGCCGTCAAGGCGGCAACGACGGCCCCAACGGCGGCAGCTGCCGCAACCCCGGCTACAACGGCAACGGTTGACAAGGTGGCGGGGGTAATGGCGACAACTACGATGGTAGTGGTCATCGCAACAATCGTTGGCGTCCCAGGTGTCGGATTTGTAAAAACTGGGGTCATGAGGCCGATGATTGCCGCAAGCGCTATGACTAGGACCACAACACTCGCTCCGCCAACTCGGCCTCCACCAACACCGTCGACTATCCTTGGGTACTGGACACCGGGGCTACGGATCACCTGACGAGTGATCTTGAACATCTCCATGTTCACGAGCGCTATGATGGCAAGAACCAGGTTCAGGTGGCCAATGGTGCAGGTTTGTCTATTTCACACATTGGTCATTCCTGTTTACCCGGTTCATCACCGAAACTAAGCAACATCCTTCATGTTCCACACATCAAAGAGCATCTTCTTTCTGTCTATCGCCTTGTTTGTGATAATGACGAGTTTTTTGAGTTTCACCAGCGTCTTTTCTTTGTTAAGGACAAAGCAACCAGGGGCGCCATTCTTCAAGGTAGCAGTCGTGGGGGTGTCTACCCGATTCCCTTTGCTCTCGTGCGTCGTCCTCGTCATCTCTCCATGCTTCATCCAGTGTCCGCATTTCGTCATTGCAATGGCATCAGCATTTAGGTCACCCTACCAATAATGTGGTCACCTCCATTTTTTAGAGCCATGACCTTCCGTGTTCTAGTTCAAATAATTCACCATTAGTGTGTGATGCCTGTCAGCGTGCTAAGAGTCATCAACTACCGTATTCTATGTCTTATCATGTCACTACTGTACCTCTTGAACTAAGACATTCAGATGTTTGGGGTCCCGCTATTGCGTCTTGGGGGGTACAAGTACTATGTTAGTTTTGTTGATGACTACACGCGTTTCACTTGGATTCATTTGCTTAAACACAAGTCTGATGTTGAGCAAGTCTTCTATAATTTTCAGGCTCATGTCGAACGCCTTTTTGATTGCAAAATCAAGGCCGTTCAGTTCGATTGGGGTGGTGAATACCACAAAATCCATCACTACTTTCAATGTGCGGGGCATCTCCTACCGTGTGTCGTGTCCACATACATCCCAACAGAACGGTATTGCCGAGCGCAAACACCGTCATTTGGTCGAGACCGGCCTTGCCTTACTTGCGCACTCGTCTCTCCCACTCCGGTTTTGGGATGACGCCTTTCTTACGGCATGTTATCTCACCAACCGTATGCCCACTCCGGTTCTCAACAAGGACACGCCCTTGTTCCGCTTGTTTCATGTTCAGCCCAATTATTCCTCTCTGCGGATTTTTGGGTGTGCATGCTGGCCTAGTCTCCGCAAGTACAATGCTCGCAAGATGGAGTTTCGTTCCATGATGTGCATTTTCCTTGGCTATAGTCCTCTGCATAAGGGTTATCAGTGTATTGATCGCACCTCGGGGAGTATCTATATTTCTCGTGATGTTGTTTTCGACTAGACAGTTTTTCCTTACTCCACCCCCGGTGTCTCGGTTGACATTGCTTCTCCTGAGCATGCCCTCACGTTTCCATCTAATGAACCGGTTTCGGGCGTCCATGTGCAAAAATACGACCTGACATATTTGTCATCTGACTTGTTCCCTGCAGATGCTGCCTTTTTGTCTTCCCAGGAACCCGTCGACGCACCTGCACCCACCGATGTGATCGACGTGCATGCCATGCCTCTTGAGGCTGCCTCGGTAGCCTTGCCCGCTGGTCCGTCAGCGGTCCCGTCTGCCTCGCCGCAAGCGCGTCCACGGCCCGGCTGGTCGCATGCTGCGTCTCCGCTTTGCTGGTTCGCCCAGCCTCGCATCGCCGTTAAATCTCCGGTCGCCAGCCACAGATCCGCCCGGCTCTCCCACGTCGCCTAGATCGGCCCAGCCCGACGCGTCACCCCGGCCCGTGTCGCCTGTCGCTGAAGAGATTTCAGTCGCGACACCATTGGTCAGGTCTCCGTCGCCGCCGCCACCATCTATCGGCGATGCAGCTCCCGGGCATACTATGGTCACGCGTCATCGTGATCATATGCGCAAGGCCAAGACATACACGGATGACACTGTTCGGTACGACACTCGCCGGCGCGGTTTCTTTGCCGCACCGACCTCTCATCGTGACGCTCTTGGTGAACCATCTTGGCATGCCACCATGTCCGAGGAATTCGCTGCTCTTCGTCACACGAACACATGGGTGTTGGTGCCTCGGCCTCTTGGTGTTAATGTTGTGGGCTACAAGTGGATTTTTAAGCCCAAGCATCCTCCTGATGGTTCTGTCAACAAGCACAAAGCTCGCCTTGTTGCTCGTGGTTTCACTCAACAGCAAGGGATCGACTATGGAGATACTTTCAGCTCCGTGGTGAAGCCTGCCACGGTTCTCCTGGTTCTCTCTCTTGTAGTATCCCGCAGGTGGAGCCTTCGACAGGTTGACATGAGTAATGCCTTTCTTCATGGTTTTCTGGCTGAAAATGTCTACATGCAGCAGCCCCTGGTTTTGAGGATGCTCGTTATCCCTCCCATGTGTGCAAACTCCAGCGGTCCATCTACGGGCTCAAACAGCCACCGCGTGCCTAGTATGCTCGGCTGAGTAAGCGTCTCTCACAGCTTGGTTTTGTTGCCTCCAAGGCCGATGCTTCCTTGTCCAACTTCTCCCATGGTGTTATTCAGATATACATGCTGGTGTATGTTGATGATATTGTGATTGCTGGTTCTACACCAGCTGTGGTTGATCGCCTTGTGTAGTCCTTGTCTGCGAGTTTTCCTATCGAAGACTTGGGTAGGCTAGAGTGCTTTCTTGGATTGGAAGGGTCATTTCATTCAGGGGCCATGACATTGACGCAGAAGAAGTATGCACTTGATTTGCTTCATCGCGTCAACATGGAGAACTGCAAGTCCACTTCCACTCCACTAGCTACATCCGAGAGCGTCTCACGCCACGGTGGTGCATTGCTGAGTCTTGATGACTCTTTCGGTATCGCAGTGTAGTTGGAGCACTCCAGTATTTGACATTCACCCGTCCCAATATCTTCTTTGCTGTGAACAAAGTGTGTCCGTTTTTGTCCTAGCCCACAGAGATACATTGGGAAGTAGTTAAGCGTATCCTGAGGTATGTCAAAGGTACGCTAGACACAGGACTACGCATTCATAAGTCTCCTTTTACTGGAGTCAGCATATTTTCCGATGCAGACTGGACATGCTGTGTTGATGAAAGGCGTTCCATAGGTGGATTTGCTGTGTTTATTGGACCCAATCTTATATCTTGGAGTTCAAAGAAGCAGCCTACAGTCTCAGATCTAGCACCGAGGCAGAGTATAAGGCATTGGCCAATAGTGTGGCTGAAGCTATTTGGTTAGACTCGGTTCTCACAGAACTTGGAGTTACATAGCAGCGCACACCTATATTGTGGTGCGATAATTAAGGGGCAACTTACCTGACAGCAACCCCAGTATTTCATGCTCGGACCAAACACATTGAGATCGACTTTCACTTTGTGAGGGAACGAGTAGCAGCAGGTGCATTAGAGGTCAGGTTTATCTCAACAAATGATCAACTAGCGGATGTATTTACTAAACCCGCTACCCGTGAGATGCTAGACCGTTCAGGACCAATCTGAATCTTGTATGTAGTTCAGATTGAGGGGGCATGTAAAATAGGGTCTAGTTTGCATATATTGTATTTATACGTGTACACATATGTAACCTGATCATCTATATATAGTGGGACGTGAGGTGGATGTATCACCCACGCAAAACCCTAAACCTACCTCTCTAACTAGAGCATCTCAAACAAATCCCAAATAAAATCCAGGTACCCGGGGGGGGGAGTTGGGGCAATCATGGTAGTTCAATTGGCCAGATCACCTATAAAAAATAGTCATTTCTGTTTATAGAAAGAACATCTCATGATAGAGTGTCATGGAAAATCAACTTTGCGTTTAACAACTAAAATATCAGAACATGGTAAAAATGGCGTGGGTGAAAACCTAAAAATTGCCCCCAATTTGCATGACTAAAAATGCCCATGGGCCATGGTAAATTTCCGACAAAATGATCTATAAAGCAATAGAGACAAAACAAATTGCCATGGCAATTTAGGAATTTCAGTTATATAACACCATGACAAGTAATCTATCAATGGAGTGATACGCAACCTCTTGCGTATTTGAGAAAACACATGGAAAATAATTGCTAAAATTTGTGTGGTATTGTAGACAAAAAGATGCCAATAGAGAGGATGGTATATAGACACAAATGCATACAAAGAATACCATGGTAGAATGATTTATTTTTTGAAAAACCCCACCATATATTAATTAACTTAAAATGTCCGTACAATCATTCATAACAAACTTTGCCATGCAGGGCGGAACAAAATGAAAAAGAAAACCATCAGATCTATTATCAAAACTAAACTTTGCAATCTCATGGGCTACCATATTAGCCCTCCTGTTGATCTTAGAAATCTGTAAATTCACCAATAACTTTGAGACATCTACGGCTTCCTTCTTTAGATCAACAAGAGATGATCTGTCCATAGAATCTCTTCCAAAAAACGAAGGCCACAAAGGAACAATCAATTTCCAAAATGACGGGCATGTCTAGTGTCATACCAATATAAAGGCCGGACATGGACGCTCTCTCGATGCTATAGCAAGTACCAATATAATTCCAAGAGGAAAGAATCACTTGACCACAGTGATTTCTTACAAACACCCCCACGCTCACGGCTTCAGTGGGCCTCCACAAAATTGCATCAACATTAATCATGTAGTAGTCTGGGGTGGGTGGCCTCCAAGGAACAACCTTCCTCTCAATGATATTCGTTGGCTGAAGATCCAGCTCCACTTGCTTCCCTTTACTGCATATCTCCACCTGCATTTTAGCATGACAAGATGAGAAAGATGCCCAATAAGTTTAGACAAAACTCACCGAGGCTGAGATGGATTCCATTCCCCTACCAAAGATCAAATCATTCCTCAAGTGCCAAGCTCTCCAGAACATGAATATAGTTTGCTCGCGTACAGGCGAAATTAACTGGTCCAATAAAATAAGGAACCAGTCCGGTCCAGAATATTTGAAGGTTTCCACCACCGGTAATTTCCACACATCCTTCAATGCCATACAGAACGCTCGAGCCTTGGGACAAACCACCAACACGTGAGAAATACTCTCATCGTCAATACCACATATTGAGCATGTACCTAGAGTAGCTTCATGATGTTTAACCCTATTGAGTTGAACCGCCAAACTATTAGAAGCAGCCCTCCAGGCAAAAATTCTAATTTTCTGGGGAACAATAGAATTCGAAATAATATTCCAGAGCCTCCTATCCCCGTTTATGGCTTCACTGGAATTGCCAGAACTAATCCTTGGTTCCTAAGATTCAGAGCCAGTCTATACGCACTCTTCACTGAGAACAAGCCACTTTTTTCGTGGTAGAGAGAATTTTGACATGCTAAATGGACACAAATGCCATGACATGTGACCGGTACAAACAAAGCAAAAATGCCATGGCAATTTAGGGATTTGATTTTGAGGAAAGGCACATTATGTCAACTTTAGTGGTATCATTCAGAACACTGTAACCTCCATAGATGTGCCCCTGTATCACTCGGCTCAGAAGCAGGCAACGTGTACTGCCGTGTCCATGCCTCCTCTGGCATCCGCGGCACGCATTGCTCGACGCTCGCGGCAATGCTGGTCACAAGCCGTCGGTGAAGATCAGCCTGCGGCACTCAGGGAAATGCACTACGGGGAGGCGCACGTTGTCGAGTGAGGGCCTTCCTCCGCCATAGAGAAGCCGCCTCGGCCCTGGCCTCGCGGGGGCTCGTCGCCGTTCGTGGCCGCCACCATAGCCCGGCGCCACCGCTGTAACCTCTCAGCAACCTCGTCGAAATGCAACGAGGAGGAGCGCCTAGCCGGCAACCTCTCGCCAAGATCCAGCGAGGAGGAGTGCGTAGCCAGCGCGGAAACCCGGCTGCTGTTAGGCAAAGCGGGCGAAGGCCATGGTCGCCGCGACTCGATCGCAGTCGCCGAAACCATCGCTCTGCTCTCATTCTCTCTCTCTCTCTCTCTCTCTCTCTCTCTCTCTCTCTCTCTCTCTCTCTCTCTCTCTCTCTCTCCCTCTCCCTGTCCCTCTCTTGCACGTGCGTTCCTGTTGGGTACGCTCGCAGCGAACGGGTGGGATTATCTGACGTGGCAACTGAGATTGCATCAGGATTCGTGTATTTGATCCAACAGTGGTTCGCTGGAAATGTCTAAAAAACTGACATTTGCCTGATAGCATTTCCCTACTAAAAAGATTATTCACTTCCATCTATTTGTCTATAAAAGGACATAACTAATACTCCCACCGTTTCATTTTACTCTATATATAAAATTTGTTTGAAGTGAACATATGCAAAGTTTGGCCAAATTTATATTAAAAATATCAATGTCTATGATACTAGTGTTATAAAGGAAAATAACTTTGTGATGCATCTAATGGTATGAATTTTGTATTGTGAATGTCGATATCTTTTTACTGCGAAGTTGGTTAAACTTTATGAAGTCTGACTTCATACAATTTTTATATGAAAACTAAAAAGAAACTGAGCGAGTAGTAACATAAACAGTACTCCCACATTTCAAAATACACATTAGTTGCGAACCAACCTCTGGTTGGGATGGTTATGGACAGTGGTATTCCCAGCCCACCAGGGTTCAAATCCTGATGCTCGCATTTATCCTACATTTATTTCAGAATTTCCGGTAATACGCTCTCAGTGGGAGGAGACGTTCCTGTCGACTACGAGGCGCTTACGCTGACTTCGTAAAATCTTAAGATGATATGCCATCTCAGTCTCTCAGACGTGCTCATAGGGGTAGGATGTGCATATATGCGTTCATAGGGATGAGTGTATGCGTGTTTATATGAGAGCTTGCGTCTGTACTGTGTGCAAAAAAATAGACATTACTTACTGACAAGCAGGAGCGAAGTCATTGAGCCCAACCGTAATTGTAATGTACTTTTTTTTTCTTGCCTCGGATCTTAAAATATACTCTCTGTCTCAAAATAAGTGTCCTAACTCTAATACAACTTTATATTAAATTAATATAATACTAGCAAAATTGCCCGTGCGTTGCAACAGGAGGAAACATCCCCCCATACGTCCTTACCCACTCAGCGTGCCTAAACACCTCACCCTCATTCCCCTAACATAATAAATATGACTAATACCTCGTCCTCAGCTCCACATTCTCCATTTCAATATGACATCAGACAGATGTTTCCGCTTGTCCTCTTTGTTGTCCTTGTCGCCGGCGGTCGCAGTACCAATTGTCGCTAACCAAGGTTGGCTAGGTCCTTGAGGCCTCCTTCATGTCCGGCGAGATGACGAGCGTTGAACAAAGATTATTTTATCATCTGAGTAATATATTAGGAAAAAGTAGTGCACATAATATATACATGTGCTATCATATAAATTAAGTAGTTTGTGTTAGATAGACCATGAAGTCGTTATTTGAGTCATCATGCATTGTGATGGGTGTCACCGTGCCGAGCTAGGCTGATCGTACGCGAGGAGGCGATGAAGAAAAGGATTCCTTTCACACCCCTAGTTTAATAAATTTAACTAAAACAATGCATTCGTGGGTGTATTTCAAAAATTCACCCCGTTTTATTAGTAGGTATAGATTTAAAAAATTGCTATAGTTCCTCCCATTTTCACGAATATTTATTTTTGAACAAATCTTTGCCTTTTAAAATTCAAAGTTCAATTTTTTTGTGTTTTATAAAAATGTTCACAAATTCAAAAAATCAATATAGTACCTCCTACTTTTCAAAAATTGTTGATGTTAAAAAGAATATTCAGGTTAAACAAATAAAAAAATGTTATATTTTTACATGCTTGAATTTAAATTTTTTGTTCACAACTGTGCAAAATATTTGTGTTCTAAAATATATTCAGTTTTTGTTAAAAGAAAATTCTTTTGCTCTCAGTATCTGGCGCGGCTGCTAGTTTAATTTAAGGCGTTGCACTGACACATAAACGTAATTTAAAAATATTCAGGTTAAAAAATAACAAAAAAAATCTTTTTTTAGGTGCTCGAATTTAAAAATTTTGTTGAAAACTTTGCAAAATATTTGCGTTCTAAAATATATTCAGTTTTTGCCAAAAAAAATGTTTTCCTTTTGCTCTCAGGCGCGGCTTCTAGTTTAATTTAAGACGTAGCGCTGCCACATAAATGTAAGTGCTTGGTTAGTCCAGTGGTTTGCTTTCTGAGCCCTCTGGCTTGAGTGCCTGGGTTCAAGTCCCTGAGCTGCAGTATTTCTTTTCTTTCGACTTTTATCGCTGGTGCGGGAGCTGTACTAATGGGCTGGCCCGCGGCTATGTGCGTCTTAATTTATTTATTTTCGCAGAAAACAAATTGGAACGAACGAGAAAACAAACAATCCTCCCTTTAATATTATTAGATAGATTAGATTAGGGCCTTTGGTTCATAAATCCTAGGACTTTTTTTAGTCCCAACTTATAAGTCTCAAGTTCCTACCTGTTTGGTTCCCAGGACTTATAAGTCCCTATAAGACCATATTACAACTATAAGTCCCTATAAGACTTTCCTTAAGAGTCTTATTTCATAAGTCTCAAATGCCCACTTTAAGTCCCTATAAGTCCCTCCTGTTTAGTTTAGATGGGACTTATAGGGACTTTTTTAAGTCCCTAAACCAATAAGTCCCTGGAAACAAACACCTTCTAAATTAGATTAGTAAAAAAATAAAGATAAAGATGGAGACATTTATTTTGGGCTGAAGGGAGTAGATAAAACATGATGTCTCTCTACGAATGGAGAAAAACAAATTAGAACCGAGCTAGAATGGAACTAGGCTAGGAACATATGGAACTACATCAACGGCAAGGACTGTTTTCATTGGGTACTCGACCACCACCGTGCCCGCGTCATTGTCGGGATGGTGATACTTGAGATACCGCGTGTCGACGAGATCACCGTGACCCGGCTCAGAACCACGTCGACGGTAGCGCCAGAGATGCGACGGTCCGGCGCGCAGCAGTATAGCGCCGGCCGACGCGGTCATCGGACGAAGAGATCGGTTGCCACGGAAAACACAGGCCTCGACGACGTGACGCCGGTCCCACCGGGCGCCGGCCAGGTCGCCGCCGCATGCTCACATCTCCACCGACCAGACACGACACGATGCAAGTTGTCACGTAAGAAAAAAACTGATCGATCGGTTGGTTAAATATACTCTGTATACGTAGGTTCGATCTCAAAGCAGTACGGATTGATAGAATTGGTCTCCGAGCCCTACACTACGGGAGAACACATGGAAACCAACATTAAAAAAAACTTTGTGAAAAACCATATTTGATAGTTTTCAAAAAAAATCTAAAACAATGATGTTCGATCTATTGTCATGCGAAATTTCAAGTTGAAACAAATTACGGATGGAATGCGAGCTATGGAAAATCCTCCGTCCGGAAATACTTGTCATCAAAACGACTAAAAGGAGATATATCTAGATGTATTTTAGGTCTAGATACATCCCCTTTTTGTCCATTTTAATGACAAGTATTTTCGGACGGAGGGAGTATAATTTAGCAATGAATAGTGTCATTACTGTTCAACTGACTTTTCGTATGGTAATAAAACATCATCTTTTAAAGGCACACATGCAACATTTCAAGGCCAGTGCGAATCTCTATACAGAACACGTTATCTCTGAAGCTCGTCGTCTGCTATGAAAGTCCCACTTTCTCTTTTCTTCACTCTCCTACTTAAGAAACTCCCTCCGATTCATATCATTTGTCACTCAAATGAATGTATCCAGTGGTGGAGCTCAATAGAAAATTTTGGGCGGGCCAGACAAATAGAGAGCACAGTTTTTTCCCCAATGTTTTAGTCATATAGACAATACACACTTTTTTCCTCGGAGTACTCTAGCCATGAGGTGGAAAGACAAAACCAACTGTACTGGAATCGGTGACAATGCCCTTGTGCACCTGAAAGTTTATTATCTTATATACATGATTGCATAAGACCTAACATCAAATATGCCCTACTCACATTATCTCTTTGTTCTGGAAGATATTGTCAATTTTCAGGGTGCAATCTAGGACCTTCCTGCGGGAGCTCAATACCTTGGAAACTTCATTTTTTTTTTTCATTTTGGTTATGTTGTTGTTCCAACCGTAAGCAAGGGCAATACATTATCTTCCTCAATTTATAGTTATATCATCTCTTTTCCTTAAAAAGAAACAAATTGATCATCCTCTTAGTCTGATTTTCCTTGCCCATAACTAGCTATGTTGCAATTTGTAGGTAATCAGGACTATAAGATGTAAGAGCATCTACAGTAGGACGTGGCAAATCAGAGCCCTCAAATGCCCGCGGACACGACCGGGTGTGTCCATGGACAGTGATCAGCCACGCCTCAAATTCGTTTATCTGCGTTTGAGTCTCTCATATTTCACCCCCTAGATTCATAAAAACCATGCAAAGTAAACCTACGTACAACGACATGCTAGCTATGATTCATCATCGGAGATGTCCATGACGTTGATGGCAGATGCATAGAATGTCCTTTTGCTCGGCAGCGCTGCCAGATGCTTCGCCAAGTCACTGGACTACGGCTAGACTCCTGGGTGGGTCACGGCCCGGTTTGGCCCCTACAAAGCTGTAACGATTGTCAAGGCAACCCCACCAGTCAGCAAGCAGGAAGAAGACCGAGTCAAGGCGCTTGCTGACTCGACAGAAGGATCGGCTCCTTAATGGGCCGCGGTGTCTTGGGTGCGTGGCCTTATGGGCCGTATCGAGCCTGCGAGCTCGGGTGATAAGTAGGTGGAGTGACACCGTCAATGGGCATGTATCGAACTGAATAGACAGAGAGAGGCTGCTCTTCTCCTGGTTATCCTTCCTTCCTCCTCCTATCCAATCTCACCTGCTCCCTTCTCTTCCTTCCCTCCAGATCTGGTTGATTAGATAGATCGGGCCTGTTACAAGTGGTATCAGAGGTCAGGCGATCTGGAGAATCCGTACAGCAAGCCGCGCTACGCTACCAAACAAGCTACGAAAGCCGCGGCGATGGAGGAGCAACTCGGCGGCGCTGGCCAAGGCGGTCAACGACAGCCGCACCGCCAACGAGGCCCGGCTCGAGGCCATCCAGACTCGCCGAGCTATGGCGCCCCGCGTCACCAACCTGCAACAACAACTCGACGAGCTCCGATCCCAAGTGGGGCGGATCGCTTCCACCGCTACCGGCAGATCCGCAACAGCCACCGGCGGAACAAGTGGGGCACGCGCGCCGATCGAACCGGCGGGCGACATCGAGCACCACGGGCCATCTGGCCACGGCGAGATCGACAAATCCGGGGGTCGGGCACACGGGGTAGTCACTACCCTCGCGCCACCTCCGGACAAGGGTGCGTACTCACCTCGATCTATCATACCTGCTTCTCCTCGCGGTGCTAGGGATCCAGATATGGAAAAGAAAGGCACTCAGGACAGCCCGTTCGTCCCATTCACGCATCACGCGCACTGGGCTTTGCCCAAGATGGATTTCCCATCATTCGATGGGGAAAATCCACAGTTCTGGAAGACCAGATGTGAAAAATATTTTGATGTGTATGGAGTGGCGCCGGATCTATGGGTTCGAGTAGCCACGCTGAATTTCACTGGTCCAGCGGCCAGATGGCTGCAACTCCATGAGGCGCAGAGTTCCTCATTCACTTGGGCGTCGCTCTGTGCTGCTTTGTGTCATAAGTTTGGTAGGGAACAGTATCAGTCTCACCTCCGTCAGTTTAACACTCTCCGTCAGTCAGGGACCGTGGCCGATTACATGACACGATTTGAAGAATTGATGCATCATATATTAGCTCACAATCCAGCGTTTGATCCAGTGTATTTTACTACCCAGTTTCTAGATGGTCTTAAAGGAGAGATTCGTGCTGTTGTTATGCTTCACCAACCAAAAGACTTGGACTCCGCCTTTTCCTTGGCTACATTGCAGGAGGAGCTGATGGAGGCGTTACCACGACGGGAGTACAAGAGGCAAGATGCAGATTAACAGAGACCACGCGCGAACGGCCTTTGTGGCGATTGGCGCCCACCGGTCAAAGCAGATGTTGCGGGACCGCCACTGCAGCGGAAGATCGACGGGCGATCGATGCGGCAAACCCTCAGGATCGCCGCGATCAAGGCAGAGGCGATGATCGGGTAGCAGCCCTCCGTAACTACAGGCGTGCTCGGGGGCTCTGTTTCAAATGTGGTGAGCGATGGGGGCAAGGACATCAATGTGGGCCTACAGTTCAATTACATGTGGTTGAAGAACTACTCGAGCTGTTGCAAACTGATCGTTCCAGTGGTGCCACCCGATTCGGATGAGGACGTCCTGATGTGCATATCCAAGGGAGCCACCACGGGACAAACCACTCCCCGTACAGTCCGGTTGCTGGGGCAGATAGACGGACAGGAGATGTTGATCCTTGTGGATTCAGGCAGTTCTCATAGCTTTCTCAGTAATACAGTGGTGGCGCGACTTCAACTGCCAGTTCAAGCCATGACCACGGTTGCAGTCAAAATAGCAGACGGGGGAACTCTATCATGTTCAGGTGTGGTGCAAGAGTGCAGATGGAAGACACAAGGACATGAATTCGTCACCGATCTCAGAGTCTTAGCGCTTGGGTGCTATGATATGATAGTGGGCATGGACTGGTTGGAGTCATGTGGCCCGATGTGGATCGATTGGTCAGAAAAGCAACTGATATTTAACCATGGAGGGCAGCAAATTCAGTTGACAGGAGTACAAACGAAATTGCAACAAGTCCAACCAATCTCCTCGGCTCAGTTGTGTGCAATGGAAGAGGCTAATGCTGTGGCTCACATCATCTGTCTGCATGCTGTGGGAGACGACGTGGTAGTGGAACACATACCGGTGGAAGTACAAGCAGTGTTGCAAGAATACAGTGCGGTGTTTGAAAAGCCTACTGACCTACCTCCACACCGCACTTGGGACCATGCAATCCCAATCATCCCTGGAGCCAAACCAGTCAACATTCGGCCGTATCGATATACCCCAGAACAAAAGACCGAGATTGAGCTTCAAGTGAAGGAAATGCTTAAGGCTGGACTAATCGTACCTAGTGCCAGTCCGTTCTCCTCGCCAGTGCTATTAGTAAAAAAGAAAGATATGACATGGCGCCTCTGCGTGGACTATCGCCACCTGAATGCAATTACACTAAAGAGCACATATCCACCGCCAATATTGACGAGCTGCTCGATGAGCTTGCAGGATCATGTTGGTTCTCGAAACTGGACCTACGAGCAGGCTACCACCAAATCCGGTTGAGAGAGGAGGATGAACCAAAACAGCATTCACAACTCACCGGGGCACTTTCAGTTCCGGTGTTGCCAGATGGTGTGATGGCGGACCAGCAACGTTTCAGGAGGAATGAACATAGTGTTTGGTCCTTTGCTCAAGCATGGAGTGCTCGTCTTTATGGATGATATCTCACACATTCAGCAACACTCGAGGAACACGTGGAATTGCTGCGACAAGTATTGAGTATTCTGGCACAACATGGGCTGAAGGTCAAAATGTCCAAATGCTCATTTGCGCAACGCAAGATCGATTACTTGGGGCACACAATAAGCAAGGAAGGTGTGGCCACGGACGAGACCAAGATTGCAACAGTCCGTGACTGGCCGCGACCAGAGTCAGCTCGCAAGCTGCGAGGCTTCTTGGGGCTTGCGGGATACTACCGTAAGTTTGTCAGAAACTTCGGTGTCATATCCCGTCCTCTGACAGACATGCTGAAGAAGGGCACCCTCTTTATTTGGACACCGATAGCAGAAACAGCATTTGCAGAGTTGAAGCAGGCGCTAATCCAGGCCCCCGTGCTCGCCTTACCTGACTTCAACAAGAAGTTCATCGTGGAAACTGACGCAAGTGCTACGGGCGTCGGTGCAGTCCTGATGCAGGATTCCCACCCCTTAGCTTACCTGAGCAAGGCATTGGCGCCCAGCAACCTGGGCCTGTCAGCATATGAAAAGGAGTGCCTTGCCCTGATCTTGGCAGTCGATCACTGGCGGCCGTATTTACAGCATGCAGAATTCCTCGTGCGCACCGATCAAAAGAGTTTGCTGAATCTGACAGACCAGAGGCTCAACACACCAATCCAGCAACGGGCCTTCACCAAGTTGGTAGGTCTACAGTTCCAGATCCAGTACAAGGCAGGCATCACTAACAAGGCAGCAGATGCGCTCTCAAGGCGCGAACATCACACTGAAGCAGAAGTGGCAGCGATTTCAGTTTGCAAGCCTGCCTGGTTAGAAGCAGTTGTCGTCAGCTATCGCCAAGACAAAGAAATTCAAGACAAGATGGCGCAAATCACGCTCGACCCTGGGAATGACTCGGATTACTCCCTGAAGGATGGGATCATGCGTCACAAGGGGCGTATTTGGATTGGCTCGGATAGCACGATCCAGCAATCGCTGATCAAGGCCCTCCACGACAGTGCTGTGGGTGGACATTCAGGGTTCTACGCCACGTATCACAGAGTCAAGAACCTGTTCTTCTGGAAAGGCATGAAGGCTCAGATTAAGCAATATGTCAAGGAATGTGTCATCTGCCAGCGTGCGAAGACAGAACGAATCTCTCCAGCGGGGCTGTTGCAACCCCTTCCCATTCCAAAGCGGCCGTGGGCTGTCATATCACTGGATTTCATTGAAGGTCTCCCCAAATCCGGAGGTCATGATGTGATTTTGGTTGTGGTGGATAAGTTCTCCAAATATGCTCATTTCGTGCCACTGACTCATCCATTCACAGCTCTGACAGTGGCTACAGCCTTCATGAAAAACATCTTTCGGCTTCACGGGCTGCCTCTGGCTATTATATCTGACAGAGACCGGATCTTCACAAGTGCAATCTGGCAGGAATTGTTCAAACTGTCTCAAACCCAGCTACGTTTGAGTTCGTCATACCATCCCCAAACTGACGGGCAGACAGAGCGCGTAAATCAGTGTTTGGAGGGATACCTGCGCTGTGCAGTACACTCGTGCCCAGGTAATTGGATCAAGTGGATATTCTTAGCCGAGTATTGGTATAACACAACATTTCACTCCTCTCTGGGGCGTACTCCTTTTGAAGTAATCTACGGTCATCTGCCACGGGAGTTCGCAGTCACTCAAGTGGAAGAAAGTTCAGTGCCGGACTTGGCAGCTTGGCTACAAGAACGAAAGGTGATGGCTGAACATTTACAGCAACAACTGAAACATGCTCAGGACCGCATGAAGGCTCAAGCAGACAAGCACCGCACAGACCGTTCGTTCGAGGTGGGTGACATGGTTTTCCTCAAGCTTCAGCCATTCATACAAACATCAAGAGCCCAGCCTGCCGTGCGAAGCTTGCGTTCCGCTACTACGGTCCATACCAGGTGCTCGCTAAGGTCGGCAAGGTGGCATACAAACTTCAGTTACCAGCAGACAGTAAGATACACCCTGTGGTGCACGTCTCTCAACTGAAGAAGGCTGTCGGTCCTAGCACCCTGGTGAGTCGCGATCTTCCTCCTGTCAACTCTATTCTGCAGGCTGAACACCAACCGGAGGCAATCCTGGACACCAAGTTCGTTCGCGTCCAAGGAGAGATGCAACCTCGTCTCCTGGTTCAATGGAGCGCGTTGCCAACGACGCTCGCCACCTGGGAGGAACCCGCCGAACTCCGTCATCGCTTTCCAGCGACTTCGGCTTGGGGACAAGCCTCACCTCAAGGGGGGGAGGATGTAACGATTGTCAAGGCAAACCCACCAGTCAGCAAGCAGGAAGAAGACCGAGTCAAGGCGCTTGCTGACTCGACAGAAGGATCGGCTCCTTAATGGGCCGCGGTGTCTTGGGTGCGTGGCCTTATGGGCCGTATCGAGCCTGCGAGCTCGGGTGATAAGTAGGTGGAGTGACACCGTCAATGGGCATGTATCGAACTGAATAGACAGAGAGAGGCTGCTCTTCTCCTGGTTATCCTTCCTTCCTCCTCCTATCCAATCTCACCTGCTCCCTTCTCTTCCTTCCCTCCAGATCTGGTTGATTAGATAGATCGGGCCTGTTACAAAAGCTCTGCCCCTGATGTATCCAGACATAGCGAGTAAGGTTTTCTCAATCTTGTTCAACTTTAGTAGGTACGTCATCTTTTCATTCCATCCATTTTTGTCATCTTATCTTTGATTTTTTTTCAGAGTTTTCCAGAAAACTGCTTCAACTGTCCATCTTTCATTTATTACTTGTAATATACAGCTATTTTCAAAAATGTATTACTTATAATAAGATACTATTTTCTTTTTCAAAGATCTGTCCTACTTAAACGTCTCTTCCCGTTTTATTTTTCCCATTGAGTTTTCCCTGAAGATCGCCTCAACTTCCGAAACTCTTATTTACTTGTACCTAATAAAATTTTATTTTGTTTTCTATCGTAAGCCAATAAGTGCTTACCAAATAAATATTTTTTTCATAGTCAAACTTTTATGGTTGGCAAATCATGGTCTATCCTACTAGGATATTTATATATATGATCAATTATGTAGTTTATTTATAAAATTTGGATCACCGGAATAGGTGAAAAAGAGCAGATTTGGACCTTCAAATGCTTGCGACGTGCCTGGAACAGCATGACAATAACTTGTACCGGAACACCTACGGCTGGGAGATGCTCTTACCAAAAGTTATGGTCGTGTTGTGCCGGCACGTGCCCGGACTATTGGGATTAAGGGGATGTTTGATTGTAGCTATGTTTATCATATATTGCCCCATTATTTTTGTCACACTTGCCTAACTTGAGTTGCTTAAATTATTAGTCACATTTTGGCTTGCCTAAGGAAATCTTACCACACTTTTGTGTTTATGACATATGGGGTTCACTGTTTATAATAAATTTTTTCCTTAGGTGTCGTTAGAACCAAACACCCATCTAACTTGGTCAAACTTGCCTAAGATGAGATTTGGTAAAGTATGGCAATATGTAGCTGGAAACCAAACAGCCCCTAAACCCGATGTCCTGTGCACGGTAGGTATACATGTCCGAGTAGACTATGAATAGCATACCGAGTAGGATTGATCCCTTGAGCTCGTATGTGTATATAAGTACCCCCGGCCCTTGTAATCTTTCTATTAGTCGATCAAAACAATACAAAAGGACAACAGGCTCGCATCATACCGATCTATGTTTTCTGTCGTGAAGTTACGCAGGAGTTTCCGTCGACATCGCCGAGGCGAATCGATCGACTCGATAAAAGAAGCTAGCCGAAAGATCAAGGGGGTCTTGATATTGAAAATTTAGAGGTAAAGAACAGATGCCTTCTCAGCAAGTGGCTGTATAAGTTATCTGTAGAGACGGATGCCACTTGGGCTCAGATTCTTCGTAATAAGTACCTTCAGTCCAAAACCTTGTCCCAGGTGACGGTAAAACCGACTGATTCACCTTTTTGGAAAGGACTGATGAGAGTGAAATCAGTATTTTTCAACGGGACAAAATTTGTGGTTGAAAATGGTACTTCTACAAGATTCTGGGAGGATACATGGCTAGGGGAGACGCCCCTGGCGATCCAATATCCCTCTCTCTATAATATTGTTCAACGAAGAGACGCTTATGTTGCAACAGTACTACAGTCCAATCCTCTGAATGTTCAATTCAGGAGGACGCTAGCAGAAAACCGTTGGGAAGCATGGCTCCATCTGCTGAGAAGATTGATGGATGTCCACCTATCTCAACAATCCGATCAGTTGTGCAGGAAATTAACTAAGAGTGGTGAATTTTTGGTTAAATCCATGTATTTGGATATTATCAATATTTGTGTTCTTCCTAGTTCGAAACATGTTTGGAAAGTCAAAGTGCCTTTAAAAATCAAAGTGTTCATGTGGTTTGTCCACAAACAAATTATTCTAACTAAGGACAATTTGGCGAAGTGCAACTGGACTGGATCTAAACAATGTACTTTTTGTGATAGTGACGAATCAATCAAACACTTCTTTCTTGACTGCCCATTGGCAAAAATTGTGTGGAGGTCGGTCCACATAGCTTTTAATATTGCTCCTCCGAATTCCATCAACGCGTTATTTGGGACGAGGTTAGATGGGATAGATGCAGATACCGCGAAACACATCCGTGTAGGAGTTTGTGCTTTATTATAGGCAGTTTGGAACTGCAGAAACGACCTGGTTTTTAACAGAACAACAAATATTCATTTCTTGCAGGTTATTTTCAGGGCCACTACACTCATCCGTATGTGGTCGCTACTCACTCCGACGGAGGCCAGGGAGCATTTGGTTACTGGATCTATCCGATGGGAGATGGTAGCACGGGATATATTCAACCGGTTTGGATGACAGTCATGTAATAGGATAGGGGTTTAGTGTCCTGTATTTTATTTTGCCGGCCGGTTGTGGCTATCCTGTTCGACTTCGAGACATTTGTTGGATCTTTTCGATTATCAATAATATGGCTGTATGCATCCTTCTGATGCAGAGGCCGGGATAAACCCCCTTTTCGAAAAAAAAAAGCTAGCCAGCCCAGGTCAAGTACACGTACGTGCATGTGCTCTTGATTGAGCAGAAATCAATTAAGCAACTTGCTTGTGTGCTTCGGTGTTAGCCTTGCACGTACGTACGTCTAGCTCCTGGTGATTGGATCTAGCGTTCTAAATTCAACATGGACACAACAAGACTATAACTTGTATCTGGAGTATCAACTGACGCGTTCTAATCAAGTTGTACCAGGAACACCTGCCCGGACATGTGTACCAGGTACCTGTGTTAAGAGATTCTACAAGCCAAAGATAGCTAATTCAGACCAAAGATAGCTAATTCAGGCTCTGAAATGACACGGGCGCGCCCGGGCACAACACAGTCACAATTTGAACCCGTAACATCTACTGGCATTACTCTAACTATGTTGTGTCAGGAACACGTGCATGGCCATATTTACCTGGTACAAGTGCTATGAGCATCTACAAAGCACGAATAGCACATTCGGGGCCACAAACACCCGCGGACGCCTGGGTTCAACACGACCATAACTTGTACCAGTAACACTTAGGAACGAGGTTAATTTCCACTGGATTCGATCAAGTATATCGACACTAACCTCAAGCTTGCCTTCAAATTCAGATCGGTGGTGATTGATGCGAGGAGCAGGGGCGGAGCCAGGATTTAGGCATGAGGGGAGCAAGACGCAACAAAAAAAAAAGAATTGTATGGACATTTGGCAATATATGTTTGATAGATAATAACATGGGTAAGAATTATCATCTACTACAGGTTGGTCCTTGAGTGGGTTTGCATTGTCATTATGTGTCAGCTAGAAGCAATGAGCTTGAAAAATGACTTTTTATCATTCAACTATTGCGACACTAAACAACGAGTAAAATTAGATTTCTAAATTACAGATTTACCTGACTAATAAATTAAACCATTCCTTGTAAGGTATTGTACTAGTTCAAATAGATTACTGGATTCCCGCAAAAAAAAAAAAGATTACTGGAGTATACAGCAGTGATGTACCTCGATTCCTTGAAATTAATCTGTTCATGCATGACGCTGGTGAAGCAAACAATCTGTGTCTAGTCTCTCGCGGATTCAATTGCCCCTTGAGAGTGCCCTCTACCCTGGTTGTGCTTGTGCCACAATGGCGGAAGCAGCGACAGGCGAGAGTGCAAGAGTGCGAGAGGCGGCGCCGCCACGGGCGACGGCGCAAGGTCATATCAGACCTAGAAGCCACGAACGAAATTACGGTAAGATAGGAAATTAAAACTACTGGATCTCACGGCTGCGCGTAATCCATTTTTCTGATGTGTACGTACAACGTAACTAGCGATCACTCGATGCTTT
>JAHIAM010005948.1:0-27196 GCA_021605205.1 Aegilops longissima
GTACTTTTTACGTGATCGTTGCATCAGCGAGAAACCAATGTAGCTCAATCTCAACTCCCCACTGGCATATATTTCTGGCCTTTTTATTTAGTTATTTTTCATTCCAATGGTGGAATATGTTTTTATTGCTTTTGATGATGGATGGACAAACATTTCCGACGCCATATCATTTGCTACATGCTGATAAACCGTTGAAAAATAAATGTGAAAACACGATCTTGGTCATACTTCAACCGTTATTCAAATTACTTTAAAACCCCTTGGAATTAGTACAAACTTTGTACATGAAAGAGTTGAAGGAAATATGCCCTAGAGGCAATAATAAAGTTATTATTTATTTCCTCATATCATGATAAATGTTTATTATTCATGCTAGAATTGTATTAACCGGAAACATAATACATGTGTGAATACATAGACAAACATACAGTCACTAGTATGCCTCTACTTGACTAGCTCGTTAATCAAAGATGGTTATGTTTCCTAACCATAGACATGTGTTGTTATTTGATTAATGGGATCACATCATTAGGAGAATGATGTGATTGACTTGACCCATTCCGTTAGCCTAGCACTTGATCGTTTAGTATGTTGCTATTGCTTTCTTCATGACTTATACATGTTCCTGTAACTATGAGATTATGCAACTCCGTTTACGGAGGAACACTTTGGTGCTACCAAGCGTCTGGCGTAACTGGGTGATTATAAAGGAGTACTACAGGTGTCTCCAAAGGTACATGTTGGGTTGGTGTATTTCGAGATTAGGTTTTGTCACTCCGATTGTCGGAGAGGTATCTCTGGGCCCTCTCGGTAATGCACATCACTATAAGCCTTGCAAGCAATGTAGCTAATGAGTTAGTTACGGAATGATGCATTACGTAACGAGTAAAGAGACTTTCCGGTAACGAGATTGAACTAGGTATTGGATACCGACGATCGAATCTCGGGCAAGTAACATACCGATGACAAAAGGGAACAACGTATGTTGTTATGCGGTTTGACCGATAAAGATCTTCGTAAAATATGTAGGAACCAATATGGGCATCCAGGTTCCGCTATTGGTTATTGACCGAGAATAGTTCTAGGTCATGTCTACATAGTTCTCGAACCCGTAGGGTCCGCACGCTTAACGTTCGATGATGAGTTTATTATGAGTTTATAAGTTTTGATGTACGAAGGTTGTTGAGTCCGGATGTGATCACGGACATGACGAGGAGTCTCGAAATGGTCGAGACATAAAGATTGATATATTGGAAGCCTATGTTTGGACTTGGAAAGGTTCGGATGAAAACAGGATTTTACGGAACAGGGGTTACGGAACCCCGGGGTCAATGGGCCTTGATGGGCCATAAAGGGAGAAGAGGAGGGCGGCCGGGGCAGGCCGCGCCCCCTCCTCTAGTCGAATAGGACAAGGAGAGGGCGCCTTCCCTCTTCCCCTCCCAAACCTAATCCAACTAGGAAGGGGGAGTCCTACTCGGTGGGAGTAGGACTCCTCGGCAGCGCCTCCCTAGGGCGGCCGCACCCCCTTGCTCCTTTATATCACGGGGCAGGGGGCACCCCATGACACACAAGTTGATCGTGATCGTTCCTTAGCCGTGTCGGTGCCCCCTCCACCATATTACACCTCGGTCATATCGTCGCGGAGCTTAGGCGAAGCCCTGCGTCGGTGGAGCATCATCATCGTCCTGCGCCGTCGTCTTGTGGAACTCATCCCTAGCGCTTTGCTGGATCGGGCCGGGGATCGTCATCGAGCTGAGCGTGTGCAGAACTTCGGAGGTGCCGTCGTTCGGTACTTGGATCGGTCGGATCGTGAAGGCGTCGACTACATCAACAGCGTTGTTATAGCGCTTCCGCTTACGGTCTCACAGTGCGTGGACATACACTCTCCCTCTCGTTGCTATGCCATCACCATGGTCTTGCGTGTGTGTAGGAATTTTTTGAAATTACTCGTTCCCCCTGATGGTATCGAGCCTGGTTTTATGGTTGATGTCATATGCACGAGTAGAACACAAGTGAGTTGTGGGCGATATAAGTCATACTGCTTACCAGCATGTCATACTTTGATTGGCGGTATTGTGAGATGAAGCGGCCGGACCGACATTACAGCGTCGCTTCGCGAGACTGGTTTCACCGCTTGAGCACTAGTTGCTTAAAGGTGACGGCGGGTGTCTGTTTCTCTCACTTTAGTTGAACCGAGTGTGGCTCGCCCGGTCCTTGCGAAGGTTAAAACAGCACCAACTTGACAAACTATCGTTGTGGTTTTGATGCGTAGGTAAGAACGGTTCTTGCTCAGCCCGTAGCAGCCACGTAAAACTTGCAACAACAAAGTAGAGGGCGTCTAACTTGTTTTTGCAGGGCATGTTGTGATGTGACATGGTCAAGGCGTGATGCTATATTTATTGTATGAGATGATCATGTTTTGTAACGAAGTTATGGGCAATGGCAGGAGCCATATGGTTGTCGCTTTATTGTATGAAATGCAAAACCATGTAATTGCTTTACTTTATCACTAAGCAGTAGCGATAGTCGTAGAAGCAATAGTTGGCGAGGCGACAACGATGCTACGATGGAGATCAAGGTGTCGCCCGGTGACAATGGTGATCATGAGCGTGCTTGGAGATGGAATCACAAGCACAAGATGATGATGGCCATATCATATCACTTATATTGATTGCATGTGATGTTTATCCTTTATGCATCTTATCTTGCTTTGATTGGCGGTAGCATTATAAGATGATCTCTCACTAAAATTATCAAGAAGTGTTCTCCTGAGTATGCACCGTTGTGAAAGTTCTTCGTCTTTGAGACACCACGGTGATGATCGGGTGTGATAGGCTCTACGTTCAAATACAGCGGGTGCAAAACAGTTGCGCACGCGAATACTCAGGTTAAACTTGGCGAGCCTAGCATATAACAGATATGGGCTCGAACACGGAGACCGAAGGTCGAGCGTGAATCATATAGTAGATATGATCAACATAGTGATGTTCACCATTGAAACTACTCCATCTCACGTGATGATCGGACATGGTTTAGTTGATTTGGATCACGTAATCACTTAGATAACTGGAGAGATGTCTATCTAAGTGGGAGTTCTTAAGTAATATGATTAATTGAACTTTAATTTATCATAAACTTAGTCCTGGTAGTATTTTGCAAATTATGTTGTAGATCAATAGCTCGCGTTGTTGCTTCCCTATGTTTGTTGCTTTCATATGTTTATTTTAATATGTTCCTAGAAAATTGTATTGAAAATGTTAGTAGCAATGATGCGGATTGGATCCGTGATCTGAGGTTTATCCTCATTGCTGCCTGAAGAATTATGTCCTTAATGCACCGCTAGGTGACAGGCCTATTGCAGGAGCAAATGCAGGCGTTATGAGCGTTTGGCTAGCTCAATATGATGACTACTTGATAGTTTAGTGCACCATACTTAGCGGCTTAGAATCGGGACTTCAAAGATGTTTTGAGCGTCATGGACCATATGAGATGTTCCAGAAGTTGAAGTTAATATTTCAAGAAAATACCGAGTTGAGAGATATGAAGTCTCCAACAAGTTCTATAGCTAAAAGATGGAGGAGAATCGCAACTAGTGAGCATGTGCTCAGATTATGCAGGTACTTCAATCGCTTGAATCAAGTGGGAGTTAATCTTCCGAGATAAGATAGTGATTGACAGAATTCTCTAGTCACCATCACTAAGTTACTAGAACTTCGTGATGAACTATAGTATGCAAGGGATGGCGAAAACAATTCCCAAGCTCTTGGCGATGCTAAAATCAGCGAAGGTAGATATCAGAAAAAACATCAAGTGTTGATGGTTGACAAGACCACTAGTCTCAAGGAAAGGGCAAAGGGAAGAAGGGAACTTCAAGAAGAGCGGCAAGCAAGTTGCTGCTCGGTGAAGAAGCCCAAGTCTGGACCTAAGCACGAGACTAAGTGCTTTTGCTGCTGGAACTGGTCACTAGAAGCAGAACTACCCCAAGTATTTGGCGGATAAGAAGGATGGCAAAGTGAACAAAGGTATATTTGATATACAGATTATTGATATGTATTTTACTAGTGTTCGTAGCAACCCCTCGGTATTTGATACTGGTTCAGTTGCTAAGAGTAGTAACTCGAAACGGGAGTTGCAGAATGAACAGAAACTAGTTGAAGGGGAAGTGACGATGAGTGTTGGAAGTAGTTCCAGGATTGATATGATCATCATCGCACACTCCTATACTTTCGGGATTAGTGTTGAAACCTAAATAAATGTTATTTGGCGTTTGCGTTGAGCATAAATATGATTTATCATGTTTATTATGTCGCTTATTCATTTAAAGTCAAAGAATAATTGTTGTTCTGTTTACATGAATAAAACCTTCAATGGTCATACACCCAATAAAAATAGTTTGTTGGATCTCGATCGTAGTGATACACATATTCATAATATTGATGCCAAAAGATGCAAAGTTAATAATGATAGTGCAACTCATTTGTGGCACTGCCGTTTAGGTCATATTGGTGTAAAGCGCATGAAGAAACTCCATGCTAATGGGATTTTGGAATCACTTGATTATGAATCACTTGATGCTTGCGAACCATGCCTTATGGGCAAGATGACTAAAGACTCTGTTCTCCGGAACAATGGAGCGAGCAAATGACTTATTGGAAATAATACATACTGATGTATGCGGTCCGATGAGTGTTAAAGCTCACGGCAAGTATCGTTATTTTCTGACCTTCACAGATGATTTGAGCAGATATGGGTATATCTACTTGATGAAACACAAGTCTGAAACATTTGAAAAGTTCAAAGAATTTCAGAGTGAAGTGAAGAATCATCGTAACAAGAAAATAAAAGTTTCTACGATATGATCGCAGAGGAAAAATATTTGAGTTCTGAGTTTGGCCTTGATTAAAACAATGTGAAATAGTTTCACTACTCACGCCACCTGAAACACCACAGCATAATGGTGTGTCCGAACGTCGTAACCGCACTTTATTGGATATGGTGCGATCTATGATGTATCTTACCGATTTACCACTATCGTTTTGGGGTTATGCATTAGAGACAGCTGCATTCACGTTTAATAGGGCACCATCTAAATCCGTTGAGATGACACCGTATGAACTATGGTTTAACGATAAACCTAAGCTGTCGTTTCTTAAAGTTTGGAGTTGTGATGCTTATGTGAAAAAGTTTTCACCTGATAAGCTCGAACCCAAATCAGAAAAGTGCGTCTTCATAGAATACCCAAAGGTAACTATTGGGTACACCTTCTATCACTGATCCGAAGGCAAGTTATTCGTTGCTAAGATGGACCCTTTCTAGAGAAGAAGTTTCTCTCGAAAGAAGTGAGTGGGAGGAAAGTAGAACTTGATGAGGTAATTGTACCGTCTCCCGAATTGGAAAGTAGTTCATCACAGAAATCAGTTCAGTGATTCCTACACCAATTAGTGAGGAAGCTAATGATGATGATCATGAAACTTCAGATCAAGTTACTACAAAACCTCGTAGGTCTTCCAAAGTGCAGTCCGCACTGAGTGATGCAGTAATCCTATTATGGAAGTCATGTTACTAGACCATGATGAACCTACGAACTATGAGGAAGCAATGATGAGCCCAGATTCAGCGAAATGGTTTGAGACCATGAAATCTGAGATGGGATCCATGTATGAGAACAAAGTGTGGACTTTGATTGATTTGCCCGATGATCGGCAAGTCATAGAGAATAAATGGATCTTCAAGAGGAAGGCGGACGTTGATAGTAGTGTTACTATCTACAAAGCCCGACTTGTTGCAAAAGGTTTTCGACAAGTTCAAGGTGTTGAATACGATGAGATTTTCTCACTCGTGGCGATGCTTAAGTCTGTCCGAATCATGTTAGCAATTGCCACATTTTATGAAATCTGGCAAATGGATGTCAAAACTACATTCTTTAATGGATTTATTAAAGAAGAGTTGTATATGATGCAACCAGAAGGTTTTGTGGATCATAAAGGGCTAACAAAATGTGCAAGCTCCAGCGATCCATCTATGGACTGGTGCAAGCATCTCGGAGTTGGAATAAACGCTTTGATAGTGTGATCAAAGCATATGGTTTTATACAGACTTTTGGAGAAGCCTGTATTTACAAGAAAGTGAGTGGGAGCACTACAGCATTTCTGATAAGTATATGTGAATGACATATTGTTGATCGGAAATAATGTAGAATTATTCTGCAAAGCATAAATGAGTATTTGAAAGGAGTTTTTCAAAGAAAGACCTCGGTGAAGCTGCTTACATATTGAGCATCAAGATCTATTGAGATAGATCAAGACACTTGATAAGTTTTTTTTCAATAAGCACATACCTTGTCAAGATTTTGAAGTAGTTCAAAATGGAACAGTCAAAGAAAAGTTCTTGCCTGTGTTGCAAAGGTGTGAAATTGAGTAAGACTCAAATCCCGACCACGGCAGAAAATAGAAAAGAGAATGAAAGTCATTCCCTATGCCTCAATCATAGGTTCTATAAAGTATGCTATGCTATGTACCAGACCTATTGTATACCTTGCTCTGAATTTGGCAAGGGAGTACAATAGTGATCTAGGAGTAGATCCTTTGGACATTGGTCAAGAACATCCTTAGTGAGGACTAAGGAAATATTTCTCGATTATGGAAGTGATAAAAGAGCCCGTCGTAAAGAGTTACATCGATGCAAGCTTTTTACACTAATCCAGATGACTCTAAGTCTCAATCTGGATACATATTGAAAGTGGGAGCAATTAGCTAGAGTAGCTCCGTGCAGAGCATCGTAGACATAGAATATTTGCAAAATACATACGGCTCTGAATGTGACAGACCCGTTGACTAAGCTTCTCTCACGAGCAAAACATGATCATACCTTAGTACTCTTTGGGTGTTAATCACATAGCGATGTGAACTAGATTATTGACTCTAGTAAACCCTTTGGATGTTGGTCACATGATGATGTGAACTATGGGTGTTAATCATATACAGATATGAATATTGGTGTTAAATCACACGGCGATGTGAACTAGATTATTGAGTCTAGTGCAAGTGGGAGACTGAAGGAAATATGCCCTAGAGGCAATAATAAAGTTATTATTTATTTCCTCATATCATGATAAATGTTTATTATTCATGCTAGAATTGTATTAACGGAAACATAATACATGTGTGAATACATAGACAAACATACAGTCACTAGTATGCCTCTACTTGACTAGCTCGTTAATCAAAGATGGTTATGTTTCCTAACCATAGACATGTGTTGTTATTTGATTAATGGGATCACATCATTAGGAGAATGATGTGATTGACTTGACCCATTCCGTTAGCCTAGCACTTGATCGTTTAGTATGTTGCTATTGCTTTCTTCATGACTTATACATGTTCGTGTAACTATGAGATTATGCAACTCCGTTTACGGAGGAACACTTTGGTGCTACCAAGCGTCTGGCGTAACTGGGTGATTATAAAGGAGTACTACAGGTGTCTCCAAAGGTACATGTTGGGTTGGCGTATTTGAGATTAGGTTTTGTCACTCCGATTGTCGGAGAGGTATCTCTAGGCCCTCTCGGTAATGCACATCACTATAAGCCTTGCAAGCAATGTAGCTAATGAGTTAGTTACGGAATGATGCATTACGTAACGAGTAAAGAGACTTGCCGATACGAGATTGAACTACTGCTCGACCATCCTTTTGCACCTGCCGAAAACTTTATTGAAGATAAGCGGCTCGGATGGCTCCAAAGTCGTCCAAAAGGTCAAACGCTAGAAATTTTCATATTGCTTCTGCAGGCAGAAATTAAGGTGTAACATGATTAATTGTGTTAGCTTGCTGCTGAACCATGGAAAAAATTGATTTCGCAAATAATTCAGTATGTCACCTTTTGAAAACCCTCGTAGTGTGATATGACATCAGCAACTACGTTCCAACTTCAAGGGTAATCCAATACCCATATTTGGTTTTCTAAGTTAATCTTTGAAAGATTGACCAAGTCTATCAAAACAATATTAACATTCACAATATGAAATCAACGTCATTAGATTCCTTGAGACAACTAACATTGGACTCTCTCCCCACTTTTTGTGAAATGCCCACATTTAATTTTTTGCCACATCATACAAATCCTACTATTGCATACTCCATTGGAGATGCCCTGACGGTCTGTGTGAAGATGCACTATTAATTCAGCCGGCAAAGCAGCAAAACTTATGAAAGACTAGAACTAAATTGTAGATGTTCGCAACAAATTAACTTGGTAGTGCCTTTGAAAGCACCTGAACAAGTGCATGCTGATGGTGCGTAAGGCACTGGCGGCTATCTGTTGCATGCACAATCTGGAAAAATCGTATCGTATGAGAGTAGTATACAATGGATGTGGGAAAATAATGTGCATGGGCGTGTTTTGACCAGATGGCGAACACACATGTTAATTAAGGCATAAATATCTCAAATTTGGATGTAGTACACCTACACTAACAACAGAGAGCAAATACCTTTTCCCAAAAGGCAAAGCAAAATCTGGCAGAGAGGTTCTTTGCTCTCCTCTCAAGTTATAATGGAAATTTTATTTAATCAATCTTGATCATGTGGACCCTATAATAAACCCCGTAGGTCTATCAACCTATGGTCAAAAGGCATCGTGCAAGCTTTCACCACCGTGCAACCTTGTCCTTACGTACATTAAACACCTTTTTAATTTAATGTTTTCTTTAAAAAATAATCCTAAACCTATGGATCCAACAAACCAACTGCAATCTACAGACCGTAATTTCTAATGACCTAAACCCAATCACACAAAGCCACACCAATTCTTATGTTCTTATATACGTACTTGTTTCTTGCAAAAAGGATCTAAATTTGTTATAAGGGTTCAAAGAAGTATAAAGCAACACAAACATAAAAAAAATTACATCAAAGTACCTGCATCACCTAACGACCAGTACCACCACAAGAAGGAGCCGCCGACGCACCGCTGTCGCTGCTTCCCTACCAGAGCTGTAGAGCTAGAAAAACTCTTCCTCCATATTACAGTAGAAAACTATGCAGAATTAAATCAGGAAAATGACTTTATAGGAAAAGGCATGAGAAGCAAGATGGATTAATTGAGCAGCCTGTTTGTGTGTATCCCCAAGGCCTTCCAAGATCAATCATGGAAGCAAGCGAAGGGGCTGATGTATATATGCCCACTTTTAACAGATCCGCACTAACTTCGTTCGTGCATCTAGCTAGTACATACTATGTTTTTTTCCATCTGCCTCATGACTGAGAACATATTCATGTATGCAACTATGTAAAAAGTGCAAGTAGCAGCGTGATAACTCATAGTGTTACCTGTTACATTGCATGTTTCACGTCTTGCGCCAGATAACCTATGAAAATGGAAGATTACCATAAACCATAAAATAGGGTTGTCGATATGTTTTTCTCTCCAGAAAATAGGGTTTCTTTCTGCTTTATAGATAAAACAAGTACGTGGCAAGGTTCACAAAAGTTACAAACTCCAACATAAACTCGTTATGGCGACACCATTAGTTTTTTTCTAAAGGGCCACAACATTAGAGAGCCCAAAGGCGAAAGCTAAGGGGAACTTTGCGTGAAGTAGCACGACTTGTTTCGGCGGGCCTTTCCATGTTCCTCCACCACGTGGTGCAATCGCTGGCTTGTCCGATCACATGTCAAACAGTTCTCTTGTGATCACCTGATCCATTTTGGACCGGGACGGTAGGGCGTTGTCCTCTAACAAGGAGACCTGGCTCGTAGCCTTTTTCGACACTTGGGTGTCGGCATAAAGGTAGCCAATATGGCCAAACTATCAATAGTACTGACCAATCAAAGACCCCTTTGCATGAGTTAACTTTACTCGTGTCGGGGAGCTGAAACTACCATGCCCTAGACTATGGTAGTGTGTCGGTTTCGGCTGGACCATACTATAATGTGGTTCCTCCTTTAGTGTTCTTCGTCGTGAGGGTAACAGTTGAGCTCGATTCCCTCGAGGGTAGGAGTGCTAGCCTCCCTACCTCCGAAGAAGGGAATAACAAGAAGATCTGGCGAACCTAATCGACATCAGACTAGGCTCCTCGGTGGATGCTAAATTTCATTGATTAATGCACTGCAGATCTTACGATCTACATAGATTCATGGAAGGAAAATGATTAATGGATCACGCATCTTACAAGGATGTGTGGCCTTGAAGAGATCTCATTGGCGTTGAAGGTGACAAAGTAGTTTTACCCAGCTTCACCACGATGGGTTGCTAAAGGGGTGGATCACATCTTTTTGTGGAAAACCATAACATCTCAGTGTACTTTTCATGGATGTGAATACAAAAGTCCAAAAGGCACACTACACTAAGGCGAAATGAAAAGCAATTCACAGCCAATGTCCTCGTTGTAAACCATACATGACATTCTAGCCATATATATAATCAATGGCCTGATCTTGGACAACACACGTGTAACATCCCAAAAAATCCCTTTTGGATGTTAATAGAATCATCTCATATGTACGATAAATTTTGAGCATTTTGATATGTCTCATATGCATATTGGGGTCTTGAAAAACATTTCGAGAATTATTATAACTATAGAAGTGCTTTAAGGCTATTAATATTAAGGCCATGATAGCTTTATCGACATAAAATAAATTTAAAAACATGCATTTGAGCTGGAAATAATTTTCTAGGCTTTATAATATTATTATAGTTTCACAAAAGTAATAATTTGTTTTTTCCAGAATTGAAATAGAAGTTTGCTAAATACATTTACTTGTATAAAAGAAATTATGAAAAGATTTAAAATAGTTGCCAGCCAGGCTAAAACGACCTTGGCCCATATAACGTACCATGAACACTGTTTGGCGTTAGCCCTACCGACCATTAAATCAAAATCCTATATCAACCAGGGCCACACTTCATCTTCTCACTTAGAAGATTCACCAATGTCTCAATGGTGCGCCAAATGTGAACAAAATAGTAGTGATGTTGATCCCCCCTACTTTAGGATGATGCACTATAAATACTCACGAGCACTCCGTAGATTCCCCACCAAATCCCAAATTCTCATGGCTAGAAGTTGTGGCACCACCTTTCCCAAGTCAGGAAGCCAACCTCTCCTTTCCGAGCTACCCCATCTAGCCATCTGATCTCACATGTGGGCACGAGACTAGATATAATAATCCTACAACCGGTACAATATAAGAACCGTAGTTCTGGGTTCTAACATCATGAATTAGATACTTTTAATTAATTGAATTGGTATCGACATATTAGAAGTGCCACACCACATTTTAATTTCGGTTTCTTTGTCTTCTCTGTTGGTAATGTAGATCTTAGATTATATGATCCAGGTTGAGCCACGTGACCCCTTAGACCATAAAACTTTGAAACCCTTTTTACCTTCAAATTTGATTGCTATGAGACTTCAAATTGTTCATTATGATATGCTCCATCATGTGACACAAAAATATTAAACTTTAAACTTTACAAAATCTGGTCAAATTCAAATTTGAAACCAAACCCTCTTTTTATCATAAGTTGAGATCTATAGCTCCTTTTTGAGTCATTCAATTTGCATTGTCATCTGGTAGTAGAATCCCAACAAGTAGACACTAGAGAAACCAAGTCTTTACTCTGGACGTGTTGGGTTGGATTCACTATGGCAACACTAACAAATTAAGCCTTGACCTACCGAATCCTTGTATGTTCTAGACGACCAGGATATGGCCACCTTCCTCGACATAATACCATAATATGTTCCTATAACACAGATTGGTAACTAGCTACTCCCTCCGTCCCAAAATAAGTGTCTAAACTTTAGTATAGTTGAGACACTTATTTTGGGACAGATGGAATAGAAACCAACATAGTGAAATTTTCCCTCACATATATGACCAGTACATGTTTAATATCCCAATGGTATGTGAAGTGGAATCAGCCATGCATGCATCGTCGAGAAGACACTAACTAGGGAGATGAGGCAGTGTGTTCCAAGATATTGCAAAAGTAATTTGGCATTAGAAAAGTGGCGCGGATAACCAAATGATGCAAGGTGCATCCAAGCAGTACTGATCCACACAAAATAATCCATGGCCTCCGGCCATATAGTTATCTCGCATGCACTCGCTCTTTTAGCAAAATGTGTTTCGGGTAATTATAAAATTAGTGCATGATTTGGGCAAACATGGGAGCGCCACTTATTGTGATTAAAAGCTATGTATGACTAACTTTGGGATGGTAGGAAGAAAGATAAAGGCGGTACAGGACCAACACACTTTGGTTAGCCGATTGCTGACAGGTGCAAGCAGCTGCAACATGCCCAACATGCCCAACATGCCCAACTCATAAGAGCAGGGTAAGCGTACCATTCATAAAATGAATGTATGTGTGTGTATGTAAGCATCTATATATGTATTGTTGCTTCCAAAGAAATACTGCAGCCTGTAACAAATTAGTTCGGGCTGGCCACAATGTCACATAGGCGGCTCGATCGGCCACATCGTCCGTTACTCGGTGGCGTATTCATGGTGTTACGTCTCTCTCTCTCTCTCTCTCTCTCTCCCAATTACGAGATAAGCTTGTGGAGATACTTGTGCGGCGATCATGCTTCGGAGATATTCTTCGATGCTGTTTCAGAGCAGTTTATCGCCTTCCTAGAAGGCGGTCATATTTACGTTGCTTTATCGCAATCTCCGACTTGTCTGAACAAGCGAATGAAGAATTCTGTGCGCTTGGAGCACACTGTTTATATTGGAATATCTTGCACTACCGTTTGTTAATATTTTAATTATTGGCATTATGAGGCCATGGCGCCTGTCCTTTATTGAATCTTTGCGGGCAGCCACTGAACTTTTGTATATATTTTTAAAGCATTAACCTCTGAGAGTGACTTCATAACGTCACATGCTGGAAGCCCTTCCGCTGATGTGTATAGCTAGGATCATTGTAGAACAGCCTTTTTCATCTCAGACCCACTCACCCCGCATACTACCATAATTACCTCTCCCGAGAATATTAGCCGTCCAGGATCTTCTTCATGTCTTGACCTGAAATAATTCTGCTTTGCTGAGACACGAAATCGGTTTAATTGTAGCTAGCTCATAAGCGCAGTGATCTAAGTTACTCCGCTGAAGGGCATTTTTTAGTTAGCTAGTTGCCGTACAGGAGAAAGTTACTACTGCTCGACCATCCATTGGTTCCTTTTCCTTTCCCTTTTGTGAGCGACCATCCGTTGCTTCCTGACTGCCGAATAGGTTAATTGAAGGATTAATTAGTTAGCGGTTGGAAGGCTCGAGTGCGTCCATCGAGTTGCCGAAGTCTCTCGTTGCTTCTGCAGGCAGACATTGATGAACCATGGAAAACAAACTGGTTTGGCTTTGGCATGTCACCTTATAGCAGCCATGTGCAGTGCGAAATGGCATCAGCTAAATGCGTTGAGCGGTACAACTCAGCGGCAAAGCATGTGCAAAACCGATGAAGGCGAGGACCAATTTGTAGATGCACGCAAACACCTTGCAGTGCACTGAAACAACCTGAATAAGTGTATGCTAATGGCGTAAGCCTGGCGGCTATCTATTGCATGCACAATCTGGAAAACCATGGACGATGGAAAATCGCCCCAGATGTGGGAAATAATGTGCATATGGCCGTGTTTTTGACCAGATGGCACACCAACACAAACAACAGAGATCAGATACCTTTTCCGAAAAGGAAAAGGAAAACATGGCGAGCCGTTCTTTGCTTCTCTCAAGTTCCAATGGATGTTTTCTTTACTCAATCATGATCATGAGGCCAAGGCTTTTTACACAATCAATCAACCCATGGTCAAAAAGCGTCAAAAAATTTTTGGTACCGTGTAGCCTCTGCCTTACCCTTACGTACTGCACTACGTTAAATACCTTCTTAATTTGCTTTTCCAGTACAGTAGGAAACTTTGTATCGTTAAAACAGGAGTAACTGAGCAGCTTGTTTATGTGGTGCGAAGCCTTCCAACATTGATCGTGGAACCAAGCATAGGGGGTAATACTAATGTATACAGCTCATACATACATGTTGCTTCTTTTTTTTCTCTTGGGGAGATACGTGTTGTTCCAGCTGCCCTAAAAAACTGCCTTCCGACTGACACGGCATTCGGTATGCAACCGTGCAAATAACCGCTTGATAACTCCCAACGTTACATACATTTTTGACATGTGTGCCTGATTACCTATGGAAGATGGCTGTTATATGTTCGTGACATGATTATAGAAAAAGAGGGTTTCAGCTCCTTTAGAGATAAAGCAAGCACGGATCAAGTTTCACATGAAGTAGAAGGTCCAACATAAACATGTTGGGGCCACATCACAAGAGAGGCCTAAAACAAAAGAACAGAGATAAAACAGCTAGGCAGAAGTAGCCCGGACGCGAGAGCGCAGCCACTGGATATCTTTTGATATTTCAGTTCCTTATGTTTTGGAGAGAAATGACAAGTAGAAAATTTGCTCCAGCTGTTGTCTTGTAACTCGATCGAAACTATGAGAGCGCAGAATGATAAGGGAAGATTAAAATTACAAATTCCAAGTGTATTTATTTACATACATGAGTGGCGGTGAAGTAGTTGTTGCTGAATGTTACCATGATCTGGCATTAATCAACTGATGTCTGCAGGTTATACATGATAAGTGCTAAAAATATAAAAAGCTTTGGTTCTCATCTAATGATGTTTTGTGGAAGAACAAGTGCCATATACTAAAGTTAACCAACCCTTAGAAGGCCATTCTTACAAAACATATAAAAATACACACTGGTCATTGGGAATCGACAATGTCTTCATCATGCAATCGATGACATGAGACCATCGAGGCGCCAGAGAAACATTGTTCACGCATGGCGCTGGGAGGTTGCTCATTGGAGTGCGAATATGGCGGTGACAATGATCCGCAAATCGAACACTGTCCGAGAAGAAGGCGCTGAAGAGGGTTGGGCGACCACCCAGATCTGGCGGACATATCTTAGGGAAATGTACTGACAAGATCACAGACCACACGGAAGTTGGCGGAATCGGAGACTAAGTCAAGTCACCAAGGGACATTGTCCATTCCGCCGAAAGACACCTTCGAAGAACGAATGCATGACACGAAGATAAAACTAGATCCACCTATCAAGACGACTCCCATCCCTCTCAACGCTACTGGCGAGACACTCACCAATGAGGGGGACCAGGAGTCGAGGAAACCTTATTCTTAATAGGCACGGTGCCGAAATTGCCACCACTACGCCACCGTTGGGAGGAACATAGCTCTACTATTAGGATACCTAACTATATCACCACATCGCAGATGCATGGTCCCTGCCCCTCCGTCGTCGAAGCGGCAAGAGAGAAGATGAGACCTGAGGACTAATCGATGAATCAGTGGAAAATATGGTTACAAGAGGACTTCTCATGTTTTATGTTCATTCCAGGTCGTAACATCTCAAATTTACAGGAGCTACATTTGACACTGGTTTGAGTCTCTTAATTGGGCGCATGCCCAATGGCGGGCGAGGGGAGGAGTTGTTAACCTTTTGAGGCTCAGCGGTTTCTATAGCTCTACGGCATCGACCGGTGTGGCTAAGCTGGCGTTACCGGATAACTTGAAGTGTACAAAATTTTCCCTAATATATCCATGCCAGGAATTGGGAGAGAAAGAGTGTACGAGAAGATAGACACTTTGTGTCCTGCATGTTGATGATTATCTTGTCCTTTGTTTAAGGCGGTCCCATGACTATGATTAATCAGGAATAGTTTGTGTGTGCCAATGGAGTCACACACCATAAGGATGCACACCTTTTTGGCTTCCTTGCTAGCGCTATATAAACCCATCCCAGCTCCAGCTCCTTCACGCTCTCAAGCAACTACCTCGAGTAGTAAGTGACACTTCTTCTCTTCCCATTGAACCATCTATTTTGGCTTCCTTGCTAGCACTATATAAACCCATCCAACCTCAAGGGAGGTAAAACTTGAAGCTTAGCTGTTACCCAAGCTAGATTGGTAGAACTATCACATTTTGAAATCCTCACCAACTCAGAGCTAATTAAGACCTTGCAATGGGTGGCCTCTCCCTTCAGCACCCGTGGGCCTTTGCTTTTGGCCTCCTAGGTATACCGCTGTCCACCTCAATAGATGAGTATCTTTTAAGAGTTCTTATTATTTCCCTTCGTTGTCTTTTCATTCTCGTCTAATAATATGTTTTGCCAAAACTAATACTCTTAGGCGTTACCTACTTGGGAAAGTATATAGCTAGTTAGTAGTTTGGATCAGAGGCTGGGGTAATCCTCCTTTTCAGAAAAACTAACAAAAGCGCTAGTTAGTGCGGGTTGCACCATGGGATGCATGTGATCCTTCCTCTTTTGTGCAGCTTTGTCCCTAGTGATCCATCCTTCCTCTTTTATCCCTCGTAAGGACATTGTTGAAGGCCCCCGGCTGTTTATTCTTTTGTGTAAAGTATTATATCTAGAATAGTTCATTAGTCGTTGGAGGTGGCAAACAAAGGGAGAAAAGAAAGCAAGATGTAAACTAAAGGGCTCCAATCCAATATGGTGTGGTGTCACGCATACAAGTTCTTGGCTTCGCTAAGTGGGGATTAATTATGCGTGTAGCGTGCGTACATGTGTCTCCTTGTTCTCGCTGCCTAACTGTCGTATTGCTTCCATGCAGGCAATGTCATCTCCTTCATGACCTACCTGGCCCCACTGTAAGCCTCAGCTTCCATCACTCGACATCGTTCTCTCCTCTCTCTCTCTCTCTCTCTCTCTCTCTCTCTCTAGCTTAGCTTGTTTGTCTCTAATGGTTCATGTACCTCGCTTACCATGGCATGCAGGCCGGCGTTCTACGGATCTACGGAGCAAGTCGGCGCAGGGGTTCCAGTCGGTCCCATCGTGGTGGCGCTCTTCAGTAGCGATCTGTGGATCTACTACGCGCTGCTCAAGTCCGCGAGCTCCTGCTCATCACCATCAACTCTGCGGCTCGTCATGAAACCATCTACATCGTCATGTACCTCGCTTACGCGCCAAAAAAGCCAAGGTACTCACACACCTCAGCTGCACATGCATGCGTGTGTCCACCCTTCTTCATCAGTTGAGTGAACTGGTATGTCTTGACACAAAAATGCATGACCTGCAGATGTTCACGGCCAAGATACTCCTCCTCCTGAGCGTGGGTGTGTTCGGCCTCATCCTGCTCCTTACCCTGCTGCTTTGGCGGTGGGCGAAAGCGATGTCGTTATGCTTGGGTGGGTCTCGTCGGCTTCTCCGTCGGCGTCTTTGTCGCGCCCTCAGCGTCATCGTGAGCACCTGCCGGCCTCTCTCTCACATATTAGTTTGTGGCGATCCACCATGAGTGATCGATTATAATCGATCTATTTGTGCAGCGTCTTGTAGTGCGCACCGGGCGTGGAGTTCATGCCATTCTCCCTCTCCCTCTCCCTCACCGTCAGCGCTGTCGTCTGGTTCCTCTACGGCCTCCTCATCAAGGACAAATACGTTGCTGTATGTTAACAACACAAACAAAACATCTCAATTCCTAACTCAAATTTCTTGTTATTTGACTTTAGTGTTGGTGTTGAATCGCATGCAGCTTCCCAACATCCTCGGGTTTGCCTTGGGGTGATCCAGATGGGGCTCTCGCTCTCTCTTTGCAGCATACGCCCAGCCGGCGCCAAAGGAGGTGGGCGCATCCATGCCGAGCACGTCATCAGCGTCGCTAAGCTCGGCCCAGCGGCTGCCATGGAGCTCAACACACCAGCTGCCGTCAAGCCACCAGCGATGGAGAACATCGTGGCTTGCGCATGTGGCGAGACAAAGAGATCAGCGTCGAGAAGGTTGAAATGGCAACCAATGTCGAGCATGTCTAGGCAAGGAGGCCCCATGCATGCACCCGAGCCTCTCTGGGGCGAAATGATACTCTAGTTTACCATAGCTACAGTAGCTATTTGGGCTTACGAGACCTTTGCTGACCAGGCTCCCTTGGTGTCATGGACTTATGCATCCAGTTAAGCCATGCCATGAGGTGGGGCGTGGCCGTGCGTTCGGTGCTTGGATCGGTCGGATCGTGAAGGCGTGCGACTACATCAACGCGTTGTTATAACGCTTCCGCACGGTCTCACGAGTGCGTGGACATACCTCTCCCCTCTCGTTGCTATGCCATCACCATGGTCTTGCGTGTGTGTAGGAATTTTTGAAATTACTACGTTCCCCTGATGGTATCGAGCCTGGTTTTATGGTTGATGTCATATGCGAGTAGAACACAAGTGAGTTGTGGGCGATATAAGTCATCTTGCTTACCAGCATGTCATACTTTGATTGGCGGTATTGTGAGATGAAGCGGCCGGACCGACATTCGCGTGCGGCTTCGCGAGACTGGTTTCGCTTGAGCACTAGTTGCTTAAAAGGTGACGGCGGGTGTCTGTTTCTCTCCTTTAGTTGAACCGAGTGTAGCTCGCCCGGTCCTTACGAAGGTTAAACAGCACCAACTTGACAAACTATCGTTGTGGTTTTGATGCGTAGGTAAGAGCGGTTCTTGCTCAGCCCGTAGCAGCCACGTAAAACTTGCAACAACAAAGTAGGGACGTCTTGTTTTTGCAGGGCATGTTGTGATGTGACATGGTCAGGCGTGATGCTATATTTATTGTATGAGATGATCATGTTTTGTAACGAAGTTATCGGCAGCTGGCAGGAGCCATATGGTTGTCGCTTTATTGTATGAAATGCAAAACCATGTAATTGCTTTACTTTATCACTAAGCAGTAGCGATAGTCGTAGAAGCAATAGTTGGCGAGGCGACAACGATGCTCACGATGGAGATCAAGGTGTCGCGCGGTGACAATGGTGATCATGAGCGTGCTTGGGAGATGGAATCACAAGCACAAGATGATGATGGCCATATCATATCACTTATATTGATTGCATGTGATGTTTATCCTTTATGCATCTTATCTTGCTTTGATTGCGGTAGCATTATAAGATGATCTCTCACTAAAATTATCAAGTGTTCTCCCTGAGTATGCACCGTTGTGAAAGTTCTTCGTGCTGAGACACCACGGTGATGATCGGGTGTGATAGCTCTCGTTCAAATACTAGCGGGTGCAAAACAGTTGCGCAGCGGAATACTCAGGTTAAACTTGGCAGCCTAGCATATAACAGATATGGGCTCGAACACGGAGACCGAAGGTCGAGCGTGAATCATATAGTAGATATGATCAACATAGTGATGTTCACCATTGAAACTACTCCATCTCGTGATGATCGGACATGGTTTAGTTGATTTGGATCACGTAATCACTTAGATAACTGGAGAGATGTCTATCTAAGTGGGAGTTCTTAAGTAATATGATTAATTGAACTTTAATTTATCATAAACTTAGTCCTGGTAGTATTTTGCAAATTATGTTGTAGATCAATAGCTCGCGTTGTTGCTTCCCTATGTTTGTTGCTTTCATATGTTTATTTTAATATGTTCCTAGAAAATTGTATTGAAAATGTTAGTAGCAATGATGCGGATTGGATCCGTGATCTGGGTTTATCCTCATTGCTGCCTGAAGAATTATGTCCTAATGCGCTGGGTGACAGGCCTATTGCAGGAACAAATCTGAGGCGTTATGAGCGTTTGGCTAGCTCAATATGATGACTACTTGATAGTTTAGTGCACCATACTTATGGCTTAGAATCGGGACTTCAAAGATGTTTTGAGCGTCATGGACCATATGAGATGTTCGAGAAGTTGAAGTTAATATTTCAAGAAAATACCGAGTTGAGAGATATGAAGTCTCAACAAGTTCTATAGCTAAAAGATGGAGGAGATAAGCAACTAGTGAGCATGTGCTCAGATTATCAGGTACTTCAATAAACTTGAATCAAGTGGAGTTAATCTTCCGGATAAGATAGTGATTGACAAATTATCTAGTCACCATCACTAAGTTACTAGAACCGTGATGAACTATAGTATGCAAGGGATAGCGAAAACAATTCCCAAGCTCTTGCGATGCTAAAATCAGAAGGTAGATATCAGAAAAAACATCAAGTGTTGATGGTTGACAAGACCACTAGTCTCAAGGAAAGGGGCAAAGGAAGAAGGGAACTTCAAGAAGAGCGGCAAGCAAGTTGCTGCTCGGTGAAGAAGCCCAAGTCTGGACCTAAGCACGAGACTAAGTGCTTTTGCTGCTGTGGAACTGGTCACTAGGCAGAACTACCCCAAGTATTTGGCGGATAAGAAGGATGGCAAAGTGAACAAAGGTATATTTGATATACAGATTATTGATATGTATTTTACTAGTGTTCGTAGCAACCTCGAATTTTGATACTGGTTCGTTGCTAAGAGTAGTAACTTCGAAGCAGGGGTTGCAGAATGAACAGAAACTAGTTGAAGGGAAGTGGCGATGAGTGTTGGAAGTAGTTCGAGTTGATATGATCATCATCCTTTACCTCCTATACTTTGGGATTAGTGTTGAAGCCTAAATAAATGTTATTTGGCGTTTGCGTTGAGCATAAATATGATTTATCATGTTTGTTATGTCGCTTATTCATTTAAAGTCAAAGAATAATTGTTGTTCTGTTTACATGAATAAAACCTTCAATGGTCATACACCCAATAAAAATAGTTTGTTGGATCTCGATCGTAGTGATACACATATTCATAATATTGATGCCAAAAGATGCAAAGTTAATAATGATAGTGCAACTCATTTGTGGCACTGCCGTTTAGGTCATATTGGTGTAAAGCATGAAGAAACTCCATGCTAATGGGATTTTGGAATCACTTGATTATGAATCACTTGATGCTTGCGAACCATGCCTTATGGGCAAGATGACTAAAGACTCATTCTCGGAACAATGGGCGAGCAAATGACTTATTGGAAATAATACATCTGATGTATGCGGTCCGATGAGTGTTAAAGCTCACGGCAAATATCGTTATTTCGACCTTCGAGATGATTTGAGCAGATATGGGTATATCTACTTGATGAAACACAATCTGAAACATTTGAAAAGTTCAAAAGAATTTGAGTGAAGTGAAGAATCATCGTAACAAGAAAATAAAAGTTTCTCGATATGATATGAAGGAAAATATTTGAGTTCACGAGTTTGGCCTTGATTAAAACAATGTGAAATAGTTTCACTACTCCATACCTGAAACACCACAGCATAATGGTGTGTCCGAGCGTCGTAACCGCACTTTATTGGATATGGTGCGATCTATGATGTATCTTACCGATTTACCACTATCGTTTTGGGGTTATGCATTAGAGACAGCTGCATTCACGTTTAATAGGGCACCATCTAAATCCGTTGAGATGACACGTATGAACTATGGTTTAACGATAAACCTAAGCTGTCGTTTCTTAAAGTTTGGAGTTGTGATGCTTATGTGAAAAGTTTTCACTGATAAGCTCGAACCCAAATCAGAAAATGCGTCTTCATAGAATACCCAAAGGTAACTATTGGGTACACCTTCTATCACTGATCCGAAGGCAAGTTATTCGTTGCTAAGATGGACCCTTTCTAGAGAAGAAGTTTCTCTCGAAAGAAGTGAGTGGGAGGAAAGTAGAACTTGATGAGGTAATTGTACCGTCTCCCGAATTGGAAAGTAGTTCATCACGAAATCAGTTCGATGATTCCTACACCAATTAGTGAGGAAGCTAATGATGATGATCATGAAACTTCAGATCAAGTTACTACAAAACCTGTGAGGTCTTCCAAAGTGCAGTCCGCACCAGTGGTGAGTAATCCTATATGGAAGTCATGTTACTAGACCATGATGAACCTACGAACTATGAGGAAGCAATGATGAGCCCAGATTCAGCGAAATGGTTTGAGACCATGAAATCTGAGATGGGATCCATGTATGAGAACAAAGTGTGGACTTTGATTGATTTGCCGATGATCGGCAAGTCATAGAAATAAATGGATCAAAAAACATCAGTCACTAGTATGCCTCTATTGACTAGCTCGTTAATCAAAGATGGTTATGTTTCCTAACCATAGACATGTGTTTTATTTGATTAATGGGATCACATCATTAGGAGAATGATGTGATTGACTTGACCCATTCCGTTAGCCTAGCACTTGATCGTTTAGTATGTTGCTATTGCTTTCTTCATGACTTATACATGTTCCGTAACTGAGATTATGCAACTCCGTTTACGGAGGAACACTTTGGTGCTACCAAGCGTCCTGGCGTCTGGGTGATTATAAAGGGTACTACAGGTGTCTCCAAAAGGTACATGTTGGGTTGGTGTATTTGAGATTAGGTTTTGTCCTCCGATTGTCGGAGAGGTATCTTGGCCCTCTCTTGCAATCACTATAAGCCTTGCAAGCAATGTAGCTAATGAGTTTTCGGAATGATGCATTACGTAATGAGTAAAAGACTTGCTAGCGAGATTGAACTAGGTATTGGATACCGGCGATCGAATCTCGGGCATAACTACCGATGACAAAAGGGGAACAACGTTGTTGTTATGCGGTTTGACCGATAAAGATCTTCGTAAAATATGTAGGAACCAATATGGGCATCCGGTTCCGCTATTGTTATTGACCGAGAATAGTTCTAGGTCATTCTACATAGTTCCGAACCGTGGTCCTTACGCCCGTTCGGTGACGTTTATTATGAGTTTATAAGTTTTGATGTCGAAGGTTGTTGAGTCGGATGTGATCACGGACATGACGAGTCTCAAATGGTGAGACATAAAGATTGATATATTGGAAGCCTATGTTTGGACTTGGAAGGTTCGGATGAAAACAGGTTTTACAAACGGTTACGGAACCCCGAGTCAATGGGCCTTGATGGGCCATAAAGGGAGAAGGGAGGGCGGCCGGGCGGGCCGCCCCCTCTGTCCGAATAGGACAAGGAGGGGCCCCCTCCCTCTTCCCTCCCAAACCTAATCCAACTAGGAAAGGGAGTCCTACTCGGTGGGAGTAGGACTCCTCGGCAGCCTCTCCTAGGGCCGGCCGCACCCCTTGCTCCTTTATATCACGGGGCAGGGGGCACCCCATGACACACAAGTTGATCGTGATCGTTCCTTGGCGTGTGCGGTGCCCCCTCCACCATATTACACCTCGGTCATATATCGCGGAGCTTAGGCGAAGCCTGCGTCGGTGGAGCATCATCATCGTCCTGCCCGTCGTGCTGTGGAACTCATCTAGCGCTTTGCTGGATCGGGCCGGGGATCGTCATCAGCTGAGCGTGTGCAGAACTCGGAGGTGCCGTGCGTTCGGTACTTGGATCGGTCGGATCGTGAGGCGTGCGACTACATCAGCGTTGTTACGCTTCCGCTTACGGTCTGCAGTGCGTGGACATACACTCTCCTCTCGTTGCTATGCCATCACCATGGTCTTGCGTGTGTAGGAATTTTTGAAATTACTCGTTCCCCTATGATATCGAGCCTGGTTTTATGGTTGATGTCATATGCAGTAGAACACAAGTGAGTTGTGGGCGATATAAGTCATCTGCTTACCAGCATGTCATACTTTGATTGGCGGTATTGTGAGATGAAGCGGCCGGACCGACATTAGCGTGCGCTTCACGAGACTGGTTTCACCGCTTGAGCACTAGTTGCTTAAAGGTGACGGCGGGTGTCATTTCTCTCACTTTAGTTGAACCGAGTGTGGCTCGCCCGGTCCTTGAGTTAAAACAGCACCAACTTGACAAACTATCGTTGTGGTTTTGATGCGTAGGTAGAACGGTTCTTGCTCAGCCCGTAGCCACGTAAAACTTGCAACAACAAAGTAGAGACGTCTAACTTGTTTTGCAGGGCATGTTGTGATGTGACATGGTCAGGCGTGATGCTATATTTATTGTATGAGATGATCATGTTTTGTAACCGAAGTTATCGACAATGGCAGGAGCCATATGGTTGTCGCTGTATGAAATGCAAAAACCATGTAATTGCTTTACTTTATCACTAAGCAGTAGCGATAGTCGTAGAAGCAATAGTTGGCGAGGCGACAACGATGCTCGATGGAGATCAAGGTGTCGCGCGGTGACAATGGTGATCATGAGCGTGCTTGAGATGGAGATCCAAGCACAAGATGATGATGGCCATATCATATCACTTATATTGATTGCATGTGATGTTTATCCTTTATGCATCTTATCTTGCTTTGATTGCGGTAGCATTATAAGATGATCTCTCACTAAAATTATCAAGAAGTGTTCTCCACGAGTATGCACGTTGTGAAAGTTCTTCGTGCTGAGACACCACGGTGATGATCGGGTGTGATAGGCTCTACGTTCAAATACAAGGTGCAAAACAGTTGCGCAGCGGAATACTCAGGTTAAACTTGCGAGCCTAGCATATAACAGATATGGGCTCGAACACGGAGACCGAAAATTGACGTGAATCATATAGTAGATATGATCAACATAGTGATGTTCACCATTGAAACTACTCCATCTCACGTGATGATCGGACATGGTTTAGTTGATTTGGATCACGTAATCACTTAGAATAACTGGAGATGTCTATCTAAGTGGGAGTTCTTAAGTAATATGATTAATTGAACTTTAATTTATCATAAACTTAGTCCTGGTAGTATTTTGCAAATTATGTTGTAGATCAATAGCTCGTTGTTGCTTCCCTATGTTTGTTGCTTTCATATGTTTATTTTAATATGTTCCTAGAAAATTGTGATTGAAAATGTTAGTAGCAATGATGCGGATTGGATCCGTGATCTGAGGTTTATCCTCATTGCTGCCGCAGAAAATTATGTCCTTAATGCACGCTAGGTGACAGGCCTATTGCAGGAGCAAATGCGGGCGTTATGAGCGTTTGGCTAGCTCAATATGATGACTACTTGATAGTTTAGTGCACCATATACGGCTTAGAATCGGGACTTCAAAGATGTTTTGAGCGTCATGGACCATATGAGATGTTCGGAAGTTGAAGTTAATATTTCAAGAAAAAATACAGTTGAGAGATATGAAGTCTCCAACAAGTTCTATAGCTAAAAGATGGAGAGATCAACTAGTGAGCATGTGCTCAGATTGTGCAGGTACTTCAATCGCTTGAATCAAGTGGGAGTTAATCTTCGGATAAGATAGTGATTGACAGAATTATCTAGTCACCATCACTAAGTTACTAGAACTTCGTGATGAACTATAGTATGCAAGGGATGGCGAAAACAATTCCCAAGCTCTTGGCGATGCTAAAATCAGCGAAGGTAGATATCAGAAAAAACATCAAGTGTTGATGGTTGACAAGACCACTAGTCTCAAGGAAGGGGCAAAGGAAGAGGGAACTTCAAGAAGAGCGGCAAGCAAGTTGCTGCTCAGGTGAAGAAGCCCAAGTCTGGACCTAAGCACGAGACTAAGTGCTTTTGCTGCCTTGGAACTGGTCACTAGAAGCAGAACTACCCCAAGTATTTGGCGGATAAGAAGGATGGCAAAGTGAACAAAGGTATATTTGATATACAGATTATTGATATGTATTTTACTAGTGTTCGTAGCAACCCCTCGGTATTTGATACTGGTTCGGTTAAGAGTAGTAACTCAAAACGGGAGTTGCAAAACAAACTAGTTGAAGGGGAAGTGGCGATGAGTGTTGGAAGTAGTTCGAATATGATCATCATCGCACCTCCTATACTTTGGGATTAGTGTTGAAGCCTAAATAAATGTTATTTGGCGTTCGTTGAGCATAAATATGATTTATCATGTTTATTGTAATCAACTTATTCATTTAAAGTCAAAGAATAATTGTTGTTCTTTTACATGAATAAAACCTTCAATGGTCATACACCCAATAAAAATAGTTTGTTGGATCTCGATCGTAGTGATACACATATTCATAATATTGATGCCAAAAGATGCAAAGTTAATAATGATAGTGCAACTCATTTGTGGCACTGCCGTTTAGGTCATATTGGTGTAAAGCGCATGAAGAAACTCCATGCTAATGGGATTTTGGAATCACTTGATTATGAATCACTTGATGCTTGCGAACCATGCCTTATGGGCAAGATGACTAAAGACTCTTTCTCGGAACAATGGAGCGAGCAAATGACTTATTGGAAATAATACATACTGATGTATGCGGTCCGATGAGTGTTAAAGCTCACGGCAAGTATCGTTATTTTCTGACCTTCACAGATGATTTGAGCAGATATGGGTATATCTACTTGATGAAACACAAGTCTGAAACATTTGAAAAGTTCAAAGAATTTCAGAGTGAAGTGAAGAATCATCGTAACAAGAAAATAAAAGTTTCTGATATGATCGCAGGAGGAAAAATATTTGAGTTCTGAGTTTGGCCTTGATTAAAACAATGTGAAATAGTTTCACTACTCCGCCACTGAAACACCACAGCATAATGGTGTGTCGAGCGTCGTAACCGCACTTTATTGGATATGGTGCGATCTATGATGTATCTTACCGATTTACCACTATCGTTTTGGGGTTATGCATTAGAGACAGCTGCATTCACGTTTAATAGGGCACCATCTAAATCCGTTGAGATGACACCGTATGAACTATGGTTTAACAGTAAACCTAAGCTGTCGTTTCTTAAAGTTTGGAGTTGTGATGCTTATGTGAAAAGTTTTCACCTGATAAGCTCGAACCCAAATCAGAAAAGTGCGTCTTCATAGAATACCCAAAGGTAACTATTGGGTACACCTTCTATCACTGATCCGAAGGCAAGTTATTCGTTGCTAAGATGGACCCTTTCTAGAAGAAGTTTCTCTCGAAAGAAGTGAGTGGGAGGAAAGTAGAACTTGATGAGGTAATTGTACCGTCTCCCGAATTGGAAAGTAGTTCATCACAGAAATCAGTTCCGATGATTCCTACACCAATTAGTGAGGAAGCTAATGATGATGATCATGAAACTTCAGATCAAGTTACTACAAAACCTCGTGGGTCTTCCAAAGTGCAGTCCGCACCGGTGGATGCAGTAATCCTATTATGGAAGTCATGTTACTAGACCATGATGAACCTCGAACTATGAGGAAGCAATGATGAGCCCAGATTCAGCGAAATGGTTTGAGACCATGAAATCTGAGATGGGATCCATGTATGAGAACAAAGTGTGGACTTTGATTGATTTGCCCGATGATCGGCAAGTCATAGAGAATAAATGGATCTTCAAGAGGAAGGCGGACGTTGATAGTAGTGTTACTATCTACAAAGCCCGACTTGTTGCAAAAGGTTTTCGACAAGTTCAAGGTGTTGAATCGATGAGATTTTTCCTCGTGGCGATGCTTAAG